>JAAAQI020025458.1:0-19197 GCA_011800005.2 Stichodactyla mertensii | reverse complement strand
CGTTTGCAAAATTCATTCTTTCTCTATTTTTTGTTCTCTTTGACACTTGGTATGATAATAAAGCACTTATTTACTGGGAACTCGGGACCACAAAACATACTGTTTCCCTCGGTCTCAGTAAATAAGTGTTAAATAATCAAATATCATAATTGACTGTAAATTGCTCATATCGGGGGTGGGGTGCGCACCCCCTGCACCCATCCCCTGGACCCACCCCTGGGGAGCCTGTTCGCAGGCCAAACGTTTGGTAACAACGAGTTTCGAAAACCTTATTAGGGGTCATTTCCAACATCTTCAAAATCCCAGTCCCCTTTTGTATAGGAGTCCCCTCCCCCCGAACGATGCAAGTTTCTAAGGGAAACGAACTCCTCACTAAGCCCTTTCCTTTTATACTGAATTACAAAATAAACTCGATAAAACGTTTTATTTGATAAACATTTAAATATATCGTGCGTTATAAAACAGCATCCTACAACTGATAGAGTAAACCTTCTGTTAGAAATAATGTTTATATTAATCTGAAATAATGTGTTTCTTCCCTTTTTTTTTCATAGTTTTTCCTCTTTTTGTTTTGTTCGTATGTTTGTTTGTTTTTGATTGGTAACTTTTCGCCGGTCAAGTTAAGTTGTTTGATTGTTTCTCTCCCGTAATTTTGAATGATCTTTTTTTAGGGGGAGGGGAGGGGAGGTCGTGGGCTTCTTGTTTTACTTTTGCACTAAGGGGGAACTGATACTATATTAATGGCTAATTTTGTTTATATTTCATATTTTTATAAAACGTTGTCTGTACAGTCGATTAACTATGTTAGGTTTCCATCCCTTCGTGCACATGCGCAAATGTCCACGTGAATGCTATTTGACACAGGTATCCCACAGTTTCACATCGAGAGCACTTCCAAGAGTGCGACGATCGACCGCTGACACAGAAACCGTCGTTGAGCAAGTCTTTTTCCAAGACAGACGTAAACAAACGACTATCTGGAATCTCGTCCTCTGGGATCACAAAGTCCACGTTTGGCAGATCAGGCCCAATGTAGTAGCTCAGCCGACTTCCATTTTCGTCGAAGCAGAAGAAATTATGCTTTGCCTTGTCTTTTTCAGACCCCTCAAAGCAGTGGTTGAAATAGTCTTTACATCTCGTAACCGCAGATATATAATCCCGTTTTGGGATGTACCGCACAGCGGTAATCATACATTCTTGGCCGAGAGAGTACTTCATGACGTCACCGTACCTTTTGCGCGCTGTGTCGAGGACCATTTGTTTCCAGTAATCGAAATATTCCCCCATAGAAGACTTTTGATCTTCGAGTCGAGTTCGTGGTATCACCGAGGGGTAGCACTCGAGCTGCTCAACGAGTCCCTCGATGCCGTAGTATTTTGCTTCTTGGTAAACTTGAAGCGCGACGGAAGAGGGAGGAAGGACCGAGCAATCGCGCAGGTAGTTCAGAATGTGACCAAAGTGCTGTCCGTCGCGGTCTATGAAGTATCTGCCTTTGTCGTCCACTTCTGGTTGAAATCTTCCACTGAACATGGCGGACAGCATGGAGTTGTCGTCGGAGAGGAGCGTAGCAAGACGTGTGGTGAAGAAATATCCACCCACGTTCAATGTAATAATGGACGGAATCTAAAAAAAGAAATAATCGATTCGGAAGTTATTTCTATTAACTTGTGCACGAGACCGTGAAAGGGCTGAGCTCGGCTTCCAATATCAAAACTGCGAAAAAGCGAAACTAGATGTTTCCACGGATCTCCTGTGATTGGTGGGTTTGTAACAATTCAAATAAGTAGAGTACGTGTTCACATTTAATATCGTGATTGCAAATAAAAATAGGCATTGTTATCAAGAGGACAAAGCTTGCGTGAGAAAATCCGGAAAATTATGCAAATGTATTTAAGCTACCATCACGTACTGCTATTTCTGTGAACTCTTTATTTATCTTAACTAGGCAAGTAAAACTAGTGTAGGGCAAGTAAAACTAAACTATAATAGAACATTTCTGTTGAAAACAAGATGCCTCACAACCAATTGCTCTCACGGCATAACAAAGATCTGGTTTAGTTTATTTCGGTTTCAAAGCGGGCGCGAACGTAAACGGACGACACAGTAACTAGCACATATATACAAGTTCAAAATTAACACTAACACGAAAAACCTAAACGATCAAAAACTTAATTGCATTTCAAAGAACAGTGCATCAAAATATATATGTTCTCCCAAAGTACCACATCTACCTTTACGTTTGTTGACAGCGGTAAAACAAAGGTTACCAGTACCCATATGACTAAAAATCTAAAAACTCATGCCGGCGTTTCTACGAAACCGAAACTTAGTAAACGACTCTTGTCAAGATTCTAGTAAAAACATGATAGTTTAAAAGTGTTTGAATTCTAGTAAAGTATTCAATACTATTCAGTTTTTGGTGGAGTTTACTCTCTGCTTGGCGATATAAATTCTTAATTCAAAATGAAAAGATTCACCCGCTATTTGTAGCAAAATCCGTAAATCTTTCCTGCATGCAACAAAATATTCAACTTTGTTCTTTTTTAAAAAGAAGCTTTTTTTATCTGCTTACCTTTTTTTCTTTAGACATGGTAAAAAACACACGAACAAAACTTGATCAGGTTGATCTCTGCCAACTGTTCGGTCGATACTGGACAACAACACTGCCTTTTCCTGGCTTTATATACCAGCTGATTTGCATTCTGGTCACACAACACGTACACACTTTTCTTACACGAAACAAAACACGAGAAGTGTAATCAAGACTTGTCGGCAAATTCCTTGCCACAACCCAAAAATTACTGCTAAGAATGTTATTACAAAAGTATTTCGTTCATTTTTTCCCTGGAAAGCTTGGAAAATGGGGAAATTCTAAAATGCTTTATTAAACTCCTGTTGCTACGTGATATGGCTTGACAGCTTGTTTTGAGGCCAGGAGGACTGGTTACGAATGAACATGTATCACGTACTATACGATGGCCGTCCAGGCATCTCAAGCATTTCCTTTCTTTTTCAATACGTTTACTATATATAGACTATTTCAAAACGAATTTAATATAGTTTAAACGAAAAATATAATCGTATTTTCATTTTTTGATTAGTTTTCAACTGATATTTTTTCTAAAGTAAAACAGCCATTCCTTTAATATTTCACTGCCTGTAACAAAACGGTTCTGGTTTACAGAAAAACAATATATTTTATCCTTGGCTGATTTAATAATAACTCATTTTCGATATCCTGTGTCATTCAGACTATTTCGAATTCATTTCCGCTTCGTTTTCATGGCTTAACAGTTCTGCTAGTGAACGTGACGATAATGCCCCGCGAACTCGCACGTGCCTGGCCGTGTAGCTCATTTACATAAATATATCGTGAGCTGATGGTAACTCAAATCTTGGTCATTTTGACAAGCAAAGCACGACATCAGTACCGTTAGATAGGTATAGAATTTTCCCAATTTGACCTGTTTAATAAGATCTACAGGATTTATAACTCGATTTTTTGTGATAGGTTTTTAATATCTCAAATGTTTCCAGGAATTATTTTCACGGTGTCAGCTCTAACTGATTTATCGCGTGAACACGTACATCAAAATTGTTAAAGACTGATTGATGAATAAGGATGTTTACTTTCAAGTTGCTATTCATAGTTTTCGTTTTCCATTCCCTTACCACGTTTTCGATACGCCAAAGAACTTTTGGTCTTTTTCCTGGAACTTTACAGCGTTTCACTCGTAATTTTTAACCACAGATATTCTAAAGTAAAACAAAGATGGGGGAAAAAAGGCACGTTTGCTTTGTTTTTATCTTTTTTATTCAGAAAGCCGGGCAGATATTACAATTCGTATCTAAAGGAAGTGGAGGGGAGGGGAGGGGAGGGGTGGGTGTTTTCCACAGGCTACCACAAGGAACCCAATCCTGAATTATCTTGTAAGCAAAAATTATTATTTTATGACCAACTTTTTTCAAGGCGTCTCAAAGAAAAGAATAGTGGGTTACAGTCAGATTATCGCGAAGCGAAGCCCAGTCCCTTTTCGTTCTTGCTTGTCCACGTAAAGAGTCTCCCCAGTCTTCAGGCACAGTGTGATCAACTTGTCATACAACAGGACATACGTCAGTCTCTTGTTGGGACTGAGGGTCACGTCTACATCAGAATAGGCCCCTTTACCAGGCCATACATCACTGACAGCCTTAAATGTTCTAGCTCTAGTATCCATGTCACCTATCAAGGCCTTGTACTTTGGCCCGTCGTATTCAGTCGAAGGGGTTTGCAAAAAACCGTAAAGTTTTCTTGTCGATTCTTCGAGCAACAGGCCCCCGACGCTGTAATTAGTAAAGATGGGGGATACCTGTGTTTTCTTAGTCTTGAAATTAAGCGTAATCACGGTGTGGTCCGGGGGCTCGGAATGTGGAATAACGGTGTTATAAAAGAACATTTTGTTCACCATATCTAGAGCGCTGGCATAATACGGCAGGTATCTTTGTTTTGAGGCATAAATCGTTGTCGTTTTTCTCGCCGCAAAATCTACTCGCACGAGTTTTTGGTTTGGATCACCTGAGGCGTCTAAAAGATCCAAGAGATCTCCTGTTCCTTCATCACAGTGTTCATATTTCAGTCTGCCATTGAATTTCATAGTCCCAATGACCTTTCTTTCTCGCACGTCAACAGCGATTAGTTTATTTTGCGTGATGTCGTCCAACAGCACGTAAAATATTCGAGTTACTGAGCAATAAGCCGTGAAAAAAGAAGGTATAAGCCAAAGTAGAATACGAGTAGTTGGTGATATTGGCTACGTAGGTGCTCCAGCTATGATTATGTGGATAATAAAAGAGTACATCGATGATATCTCGTTCAAAATCCATGCCATTGAATCCCAGTAGAATTTCATGCTCATTATTTTCGCTTTCTGGGAGTCGACAAAGACCTGCCGACATACACAGCAGAATTATTGCCGTGAATATTTTCACACAGCGACTCTTCGCCATTGTACACGTTTTATAGTCGTGCAGCCAGCCAGTAGATCACATGACCTTAGATGTGTCCTTGTAAGCACATTAGAAAAAGGAACAAACGAAAATATTCAGAGTACTGAAGGACGCAGCATCACCAAGAACTGAAGTCTCCAAAACCGCTGGACTTGATTTTCTTCTTGACGGGCTGAGGAGTTGAATCGTCATCCTGGATCGATTTCCTACAAAAGAAAGAAGAAAGGAAGAAAGGAAGAAAGGAAGAAAGGAAGAAAGGAAGAAAGAAAGAAAGAAAGAAAGAAAGAAGAAATTGGGGTTAATCGAGGATGGGATGAAAATCTCGCTGTAGGAATGAAGGAGTTGAGTTGTACAGTGTACCTGTGTGGCAAGGGCGGATCCAGGGGTGGCAAAAGGGGTGACTAGTCACCCCTTTTGCAAAAAAAAATGATTTGAAAAAATTGATGAAATTTATAAACCATTGAAAACATCTATCGCTAAAATTTGACTCCGTTAACCGTTTACGGCTCTTTAATTCGAGTTTCCGTCAATTTGAGCAGATAATTTCCCCAGCCGCTTGCAGGCTCTCATCATTTTCCTACCTTTAACGGGTTTCCTGTGCTTTGATATTGTGCCTTATTTTCGCAGTGACATCAAGAAAAAATATTGAAAAAACCACACGAGTTACCTCTGTCCTAACCACCACCCTTAAAAAAATTCCCCGATCCGTGGGCAGAGTTTTATCTTATCTGCTGTAGTGAATAAAATCCTTACCCAGCATTCCGTGGTATGTATTTCCCAACAGCACCTGGACGATGGACTTTCG
The DNA here is from genome assembly GCA_011800005.2 of Stichodactyla mertensii. NCBI lineage: Eukaryota > Metazoa > Cnidaria > Anthozoa > Actiniaria > Stichodactylidae > Stichodactyla > Stichodactyla mertensii. The sequence continues at coordinate 13,406 of JAAAQI020025458.1, read as the reverse complement.
GACCACTTTCCGCTACTTGTCTTTTCCTGGCTTTATCAGCTTCTTCCTGGAAGTAGCAAAAACAGCCGATTTATTTTCTGCTAGCTCTGTATGCCTTATTTGGAAACGTAATTAAGACGATAATTGACATAAAAATAAAGAGATTTGATTTTTACCTGACGCTGTCTTTCGGCTTCTTCTTCCTTTTCTTTTTCGAGCCTCAGCTTTGATAGGAAAAAAAGAAATATCGAAAATTTATGAACTACATTTCTCAGCTCTGCCGAAGAAGTGGGATATTGGCATATTTAAGCAGTGTGTGTGCTAGCGGAAAGTAGGTATGTCCGGTGTGAAAACGGAGAGGCTAGTTTGCATTATGCTCAGAGTTTATGTATTTGTCATTCTCCATTATGAAGAAATTTAACCGCAAAAAATATGTCGTTCAAGAAGTGCTTCCACTTACTGCTTCGTCCACCTCAGCGAAGGGGTCCGTGAACACTACTGTTTTTACGATTTTAATTGACTCCTGCGAATGAATAGGAAAGGGTAGTTGCGCTTATGATCAGTTTCATAATTCACAATGGCAGGAATTCTGTTAGCTGTCCTTGTGTTCCCACGTGACGACCACGTGACGATCCTGACAGCGAAGGACACTAGGTCCCATCCTGCAGTACAAAAAACAAAAATAGCATTCATACTCACCTTTGGTCGATCTTTTTCATCAGTTTCAATTTTTTCCATTGTGTTTAAAGTTTCAAGACCTCCTACGACCCTGTAGATGAATGAATGAATGAAGGAATGGATGAGCAAATAAAAGAAAAATGATTACAGAACACGACGAGAAAAGAAAGAAAAGTGAATGGAAAAGAAAGAACGAACGATTAAAGAGGAGTAAAAGGAATGAAGCTGCTCATTTTCATGAAAGAGGAAGAGGGAAGAGAAGCCAAGTGAATGAAAAATAAAGAGAAAAACCGAAAAATAAAAATGAAGCAAGTTTCTTTCCAGGAAAGAAGAAGAAGGAAGGAACGAAAAGTGTATGGAAAAGAAACACCGAACAAACGAGATAAACAAAGGAAAGAAGCGACGTACTTTCCAAAAATACTGTGCTTTCTGTCCAGATGACGACAAGATCTGAAGGTTATGAAACTGAAAAAAAGAAAAAGATAAAATAAATAAGAATTCATCCCGCAACAGTGCTTTCATTCATAAGAAAAATCAAGAATGAAACAGTTTCTCACAATTGTGACTTGTTTGTATTGGTTCCCGAGTTAGCCATGCTTAGAACACCACGACCTAGAGGATAGGAAAATGGATTTGAATGAAAAATAGATTATGATTAGCAGTGTCTTAATCAAATAAAATATCATAAAACAGAGAGAATCTACAGTGCACTCAGTAAAATTGATGTAATATATTCATAAAATCTATTGTAGTCTATTGTCGTTCTGTCTATCGCATTATGTATTGTTCATTATATTTCTATGTATATATTACATCAACAGCATGTCCTGTAGATTCTCCCAGATAAGGATAGTCCTACAGTGTTGGACGATTTTCTATTTCTGTAGTTTTGGTACATAAAATGACCTTTTTCTCTCTCTGAACGTCATTTCCCCCTCCCCTCCCCTCCCCCATCTCGATGTTGGTTCCAGGTTCCATTTTGTGTTCAGCAACCAAAATCATCATTGAAGGGGGAGGGGGAGGGGGTGATATTGTCTTTGTATTGTTTTCATGATATACGGCCTTTAGTATATACCTTGATGTATAAGGTTTGGCCTGAACTCGTCTTTGAAGGATCCTCCCCATGCAGACTCACCACCTATGATAAATCAGTCAAACAGTCAATCCATCCATCCATCCACCTCTACCCCCTCCCTTGCTTCCTCTGTCCATCCCTCCATCTCTCCCTCCTATATTCTATCCATCCCTCCCTTCCGCCCTCCCTCCATTACCTATCAGCCAGCCAGCTAGTCAGTTTTATTGAACAGGTGTGAAAGGTATGGTATAAAGAGTTGCTCTCGGCTACTGTATGTGTCACTGAATGAATGAACTGTAAAAGAATCTTGAAATCTCGACCTTGCTTGATAGACTTACCCCTTCCTGTTCCTGTCGGATCTCCGCCTTGTATCTGAATTAGAGATTTATTCATTCATTCATTGATTATTTCATTAGTTACTTAATTACTTAATTTATTCTTTCATTCATCCATTCTTTATTTCTTCCTTTCTTTCATTTATTCATTCATTCATTCATACATACATACATAGAACTTTTCAAAGATGAAGACTAATTGAAATTGAGGGGATGGGGCAATCTCCTGCACTTGCTGGTGTGGGATAACTGGCTTAGTCATCATGTTTGTCAATACAAGTATCCAGACTTGCGCTTAGACATGAATAATGTGTATAGTTTATAAAAGAATTGTTTGAAGGTGACTGACTACGAATTACTTACCATAAAATTCTTTATGGATCTGTGGAAAACTGAAAATAAGTCACAATATCAGAATAAGCAAAAATGACGTTTTTGAGAACTACAAAAACTGCAAATATGGACTTTTTGGAGTGCAAATATCCAACGAAATTTAACAGCTCTGAGGCACAACACTTAGACAACAGATTTTTCTGTAAGACAGATCTGACAATGTTCTCAGCATTGATTCTACATTCTACATTTGTACTAAGATTATTGTCAGATGTGTCATAGCTACTTAAAAAAACAGTTGAAACAGTGGATGTAATAGCATATATATATAGCTAAATCAATTAACGTTGTCACTGAAAAAAGCCTAAAGCCTAAAGCTTTGAGAGTGGAATCATGAATTATTTTTTTTCACAGTGACATGACATTATAATAAGAAACTCACTGCATGCTTTCAAATTCTACAACTTGGACACATATTCCTTAAATTCTTAGATAGCCTACAGTGAAGTTTGTTAGTAAACAAAAGATAGTTGAAAGCCTTTAGCCTTTAGGCTTTTTTCGGCAACAATGTTAATTGAAATAGCTATATACATCTCTTAATAAAGCTATATTTGTTAATTATATTAATTTAAATAATTACTTGTGTTATCATAATATCCTTTCTTGCAGAGCAATATGAAATTTTCACAGGTTTTTGGGACCTTCAATAGAAAGAAGAGACACATTAGTAAGTAATCCATCAATCAAATGAAAAGTAACTTTGGTTAATTCCATGTTTAGCCTTATGTAGATTATGTTGTACTGCAGGACTGAACAATTTTAAATTGTACAAATAAAAGAGTTAATCTTTATCTGGGGGCATACACAGATGAGGTGTCCTATGTGGATCACAGGACACAGAGTGGTTTTTGAATGAGCAGGAAGCATGTGGTACTGACTTATAGTACATACAAAGTACCTATACAGTATTTTGTAACACCTACACGTAAATGGCTTCCCATTGTTTTTGTGTAAATAATCCAATTACAACTGATAGTCACAGTTAGGGACAGTACAGTTAGAGTATTGTTACAAACTGGCTGTGTTGTTTGAATTCCACTCATATGAAATGGACCAAATCCACTTGGGCATCATATTTGTTTCCCCATTTCAGACCACGTGTCATTCCCTTGGGTATTGTTTTTTGTTTCTTGGTGGTGCTTGAGAAGATACCTTAATATGAATGAGCCTTAAACAAAGGATCTTATTCCCAAGGGTATGACACTTGGTCAGAAATGGGGCAACATTACACCCAGGTGGATTTGGTGTATACCATCTAAAGTGCACAATTATCCACTGATATGAATAACTGTTCTATACATACCATGTCACAGTGTAGTTCAAGGTTCAGATCTCCATGGCTTGTCTGCAGTCTTACATAACCTTTAGATATTAGTAAAATGTATTTTCATTAAATGCTATGAGCTGCTGTTCCAACAACTACTGCAATGTTTGCAACACATATGTATAGACAATATCCCTACAAAATGTCTGAAAGGTCGTAACCCTGTACCTTGGCTGTCGAATGCAATCATTAACCTTATCAAGAAAAAGGAGTCTGTTCGCAGGAAGCTAAAGTCGCATCCATCCGTTAAGTATATCTAGCGAGAAAAGTCCTGCTAAAGCCTCTGCAGCCCACCCTTCAGCTTGGTGTCCCTTTGTAATTGTTTATATTATGCACCTATTGATGTTTAGCCCCAGGGTGGTGGTGGTGGTGGGGGGTCGGGCAACCCCGGGGGGGATTGACATAGGATCTTGCTCCTTGGGTTGGACATTTCACTAGTACATTCTCCCCTAGAGGGGGGGAATTTGACACTTGACAGAACAAGAGAGCCTGGGAGAGAGGGGAAATTTGACATTCGTTAGAGTCCCAGGGTAGGGAAATTGACTCTGCCATCTCCAAAAATGTCAATTCCCCCTGGGTCTGGCCACCCTTCGTTCTGGGGCTAAACAGTGATAAGTGCACACTAACACGTCCATTTTCAAATGTACCTTTCTTTTTTATTTCTCGAAATCTAACAACATCTTTGTCCACCGTAGCTGAAATGAACAGGAAACATTAAAATTCTTAAATTTTACTAAATGTGAAAATAAATATCAAATGTTTTTTTGTAGTCCACAGAAAAGCAGTACTAGTAACAACCACCAAATACATTGAATATTGTGTATTAAACATCTGTACATCTTATATTTTGAAACCAGACAATTTGAAAGCAAACTTTTTCTGAAAGATAATTTAATTCATTTGACAAATTTCTATTGTTGTGGACGACAATGTCCACTTCATAAACCAGCTGCCATGTCAAAATGAAATGTAGCAATTGACACAAGTACCTGTTTCTTGCTGAGTTACTCTGTCCCTCGCAGTTGACGTGAAGGATTGTGCAACTGCCCCAGTAGAAAAGTGAGCCTTCAAAAGAGATTTGACACATCAATCATTAACAACATGTACAAAAATAATTTCCACACCGAAAGTTTATTTCTGTTCATTCACTGTTTGCTTAAATCTTACATGATTAAAGACATCTTTTTTCATTCTCTTAGGAATGGGCTCCTCCAGATACCAGTGTACTAATTTATTGGGGTACCCTGTTTGAATAAAGTTTATTATCTATCTATGGTTGCAAACTGTGAAGTGTGAAGCGACTTACAGCATTTCTGTCAGTAACCAATTCTTTTTTTTCAGCTTGCTTCTTTTCCTTAAAAAGAAAACACACAAAATGTTCTTAATGCAAGAATGAAAACAAACATTGCTTTTGTTGAAAAAAAAAGGTAAATACATACTGGTTCTTTGAATGTTTTTTCCAGTTCATTAAGCACACTTTCTGTCTCTTTATTGGCTTTATTTAAGTAAAACTTGGGATCTCTCATGGCTCTTTCTTCATCTGAAATAAATGAAGTGATAATGTTTGATGACTAGTGAAAACAAAAAAAAAATTACAGATTCTTTTTTTTTGCCTCATGAAAATGCAGTCCTGCACTGACATTCATGAGTGGAAGAGTCAAAAATGGTAATGTCACACTGTACTAATACTCGATTTGCAAATGGTAGTGGTGTAAATCACACAAACATAAACACAGGCTAGATCATTCTAATGCAAGATGATATGGCATTAAAACCTTTGTCAGGAACTTTGAGGTTGTTTCTGTGGTGGTGGAAAGTTGAAATATTAAACTTTTCTAGATTTTTGGGGTCCTGCAATCACAAAAAGAACACACAAATATTGTTAAAATATAATAATAAACAGTTAACTTGAGTAATAATAATGATGATGATGGTGATGAAAACAATGATTAAAATAATGATGATGATGAAAATGTTGATGATGATGGTGATGATGATGGTGATGGTAATGATGATGATGATGAAAATGTTGATGGTGATGGTAATGATGATGATGAAAATGGTGATGATGATGGTGATGGTAATGACGATGATGAAAATGTTGATGATGATGATGATGATGGTGATGATGATGGTGATGGTAATGATGATAATGATGACAATATGTCACAATCATTACTTGCTGCAAAAGGCACATACCACAAATATATTGATTGGTTTGTACATTCTTACTTGTAATGTTATTATATCCTTCCTGGTGAATGGCTGATCTGACAGCAAATCTCTGAAATTTTTGGCTTTTAAGTTCAATTCCTCCACAGCCTAAGAATATATAAAAATAGCAAACAAAACACACAAATATGAAAACAAATATTCCTAAGTGGATTAGGTCAATAGACCTAATTCACTTGGGCGTATTTGTTTTCCCAATACAGGTCACTTGTCATTCCTTTGGGACTTTTTCCTTTATTTAATGGTAACACTTGAGAAGACACATTAATATGGATAAACCTCAAACAAAGAATCTTATTCCCAAGAAGTCTGAATTGGGAAAACATTACGCCCAAGCGAATTAGGTCTATTGCCATGGGTAGATGGACAGAATATGCACTTGAAGCAAAAATGTGTACAATGATACTGATAGCATTATCCTACACTGTATTTCATGTTAAAATACTTTCAAACACTCAAAACAAAACTAGCAACAATGGAAAACAAAAAACTCTTTTACAATACAAGAGAAAACTCATTGGGCTGGCTGTCTCATGCAGGTAAGTCCCTCTTCAGTTTTGAATTTTAGAAAATTATAACGAATTCACAATTTGCTATACATATCACTTACATCCAAGCAGTAGACATTTCCTGTAGTCTTTATTGCTACAATATTTGTGTTAGCATTAAATACTTTATATGTGACTGGACAGTGGTATTTTCCTGGTAAACAAAGAAATATTTAGCATTAAATTTGGTCCAAAACTACCATTCAAATATCATTATATAATTCACACAGTAGATCAATTCAAACAATATCACCACCACTGAATCAGGGCCTCACAGTTTGCACAAAGAAATATGCTGCATTCCCAAAAATAGTGATAGCCCTGGAACCTAGGTGTTTACCAGGAACTGGAACAAAGGATTCACTGGAAATTTCATTGAGTAGATGGATAGATTTTGAAGCTAGCACATTTTTCATTCCCAATCTTTGTGGTAAAAATAACATAAAAAAATATATCATTGTCAAAATACCTACCATCTGAATTCTTGTGAAAATGTAAGCGAATCAGTTCCTTCAGTTCCATAGGCTATGGAAAAGGAAAAAAATGTGATTTTACACCATGGAAGCTTTCTTAGGTGTTCCTAAATATAATGCATATGCAATATGCAGGATGACGTTTCATAGCTATGTGAAAACTACTTTTTAATATATAATTTGTATCTATGCTTACCCAAGTAATATCCTGTAATGTATATATATTGGTGAGTCAACTATATTATTTACAAGGAGATTCAATGATCTAAGAAATTATAAATTATTAATATTAAAGGCTAAGATTGACCAGCACAGGAACTATTTTTCAATTTAGAAATTGGGATAAAATTGTGAAATTGATAACAAATCCCATAACAAAACATGATTATCCTAATTTTTTCTGATCAGAGGTTAGTATTATTTCTAGACTTAGATAATATTGTGTCCCATTTTTGGTTTCATAATTTATCAATATACAATATATATATAACATACATAGCAGTGTTACAACTTGTTAAACAAGAGAGTTTATTACCAAAAATATGACTATTTACCTCTCCATTTATAGGGTTGCATTTGTACTTCTTAAGATAAGGTACAATGTTTCTAAAATAAATTTAACAAATATATTAACTACGTGTAGATCATTATGACCACAAAAGATCTTGAGGAATGAAAAGGCATCCCCTTTATCCACTGACTAGACAAATAGACAAATGGATGGATGGATTGGTGGATGGGTGGATAAATGGATGGGTGGGTGGATGGATGAATGGATGGATGGACAGATGAATAGATAGATAAAAATGGGCTGTCCATTATTTGTCAGAGGGGGATATGAGTGAGAAATTGGCAAACCATTGTTTTTTTTTGTGTACCCCCTTAGAGATACCAACATTTTTCAGAACTCCCCATTTTTCATTGGCTAAAATCTCAAGTTTCCCTAATTTTCTCACCCATACCACCCCCTCTCTGATACATAATGAACAGTTCCAAAGGTTGATAGACACACTGACAGATGGGCAGGAAGGCAGGCTTACAGACAGACAGACAGACAAGCAGGCAGACAGACATACAATCTATACATGTAAAATTCCACATTTTGCTTACAGCAAATCAAAGATTACTCCTTCTTTGGTACACAAGGGATTTTCAAAGGGCTGAAAAGATAGACTACAAATGATTTACAATTAATATAAGCTTAAACCAATTAAATTAATCATCTTAAGTGAACAATAATTTATACAGTATATATAGCTTGAACCATTAACTAGCTCTAGCTACGTGAGACAGCCTTTGCTTTATCTAAGAAATTATCAATATTGATTTTCTTGTGATAATTTATAGAGTGCAAATAAAGATGTTGCTGTTGCATGTTGTTGTTCTTGTCGTTGTGTTGTAGAACAAATTCCTCTGGATTTAAAATATGTGGTCAAAATAACAAAAAATTATATGGACAATTTAACTCCCTATGTATTTGTTTCCATGTTACTAGATATCATGAAATGTTACTAGATATTAAGAATCGCATTTAGAAGTTTCAATAGCTAATGTTGAAGTCTGATCATCTTTTAATGACAACAGTAAACAAATCATGCGCGCAAAACATCACCTGCAGCAGTAGAAAGGCAGTCTTCTGAACGCTGAACTCTCTCCCACGTCTAAATAATAAAACAGAAGGTTCCATCTTATCTTTAACATGAATCGAATGTTTTAAATAGTAACAAAACTTAACTATTTCCTATTTTTACTAACCTTGTTTCTTGCCTCCCCACTCTTCCTTCCATTCCTTATTCGTTATGTACCTGAAATAAAACAAACCACATTTCAATGCCTCTAAGAGGTATAATACTATATATCCCACGATTTAAACTCACATTTTATCCTTCTGATGCTGTTTTTTACCCATTTTTTCGAAGTTTTTCGCTCAATTCTTGTTAATTTCTCCAAATCCAAACTTCTGACTGACCAGCGGTAAATGTGGTAGTGGATGCGTACAGCCACCTTTGGCGCATAGGTTATGGTACTAACCGCTGTTCATGAATTCGCGGGCTCATCAGGTTTATTTCATCTGTTATTAACTGGTAACATCATGAGTTGTGGTGATATTGGTAAAACTATTGAAGAAAAATTGAAGAATGAATTCCATCCGTTGCATTTGGTAAGAGGAGAATTCATTATTAATGTCATAAGATTTTAACATACAAATTTATCCACGAGTTTGAGGCTCTTACTTCGTGTACCAAACACTTTATATGGTTTTGAGTCCCTTATATTCCAGACATTCTTTAGCTTCCTGTTGTCTTCAGTTCTGAACTATGCTGTTCTACACGAAGTAAGAGCCCATTTTGAAGTCATGGTAAGGGACTGTTCTTTATTTATACCTTGGGGGTGGGAAAGGCTGGAAGAAGACTAGGGAGCTTTGAAAAAATAGGACAAAAGAAAGGGAGTGTTGAAATTTTACTTCTTACTTAAGAGGGGTCTTAAAAAACTACAGACAGGTATGTATTTTAGCAAGCAGCTTATTGGTGGTGCTGGGAGGGTGGGTGTGCTTTGAGGCAGGGAGGTTTGAAATTTTTTGGGAGGGCATAAGGAAAGGTCTTAAGGGACTTGGTCATAAAGTACAGGGGGGGTGGGCTGGAAAAATCAAAACTTTCAATGAATGAATCAGTACTGGTGCACCCTTTAGTCCATGCATGATTAAGTAGCCTCTCCCTTGACCAAATGCACAATTATTTATGATAACCCCCAATGTATTGCATGATTCCTCTTGACTCACCCTTTTTCTCGTGCTTGAAAATGACGGCCCTCCCCCTCTTTTTTTCCAGCCCACCCTCCCCTGTACTTTATGACTAGTCTCTAATAAGAACTTGACTTTCATATAGAAATCTATGGTTAAAGAGGGATAGGTGGGTTTCAAGATGTCATAGATCCCATGGGAGGGTGGTAAGGGGTTCCCCAGCTAGCAGAAGTCTCTCATGTTTGCAGGCTCATTTTTGTCAGAGAACTCTCTTCTATTTTAATGCATGTGCCTTATTGACAATTTTTTTTGTAATAAATTTTGTTTTTGTATTTTTTATTGAAGAGTGTTGAAGATCTTTCTGATGGATGCAGAGGCAAGTTCATGGTGGTTGTAGTATCTGAAAAATTTGTAGGAAAAAGTCTACTTGAAAGGCACAGGCTTGTGAATAGCTGTCTAGAAGAGGAAATCAAACAAATACATGCCTTCTCACAGAAAACCTACACTCCAGAACAGTGGGAAAAACAGAAGAACAAGTAATTGTTTCTAATTACAGTGATGAACAGAATATAAAGACATAAAATCTATTGTTAATGGCATAACTCCTACATATCATCAATATATTTTCTTGGACCTAAAATATACAGTATTCTGAATAGTGCTGTGCATCAGTGACGTCACAACTCAGACAAACAAACCTCAGAAAAAAATTTTTTTTTTTCTTCTTGAGTCCGATTTCTGCTGTTTGGTTTTAAATGACAACTTTTTTTTGAAAATAAACAATGTTTTATAAAATAAAATGAAATACAATGAAATGAAATGTATGTTTCTCCATGTTCTTTTCAGTATAATTTTGTTTGTCTGAGTCATGCATCTATTAAGAGGACTATTTTTAGAACCAACGCACAGCACTATTGTACCAGTGAAGTCTTCCTCGTGAGTACTCTCAAAAAATCCCAACTCTAGCAACAACCATCCCTTATGGATTACCACTTGAAGTAATAGATCAAACAAGGGAAAGATTTTTAAATCGAACAAACATTTGACTCTGACTTTTTGAAATTTTTTATTTAAGACATTTTGACTGAAAACTACAGTCTTCATCAGTTGAATAAACAGAGAAAACTGTGTGCACATTTATGGAACCTGACTGAAACTTCAGTATTTTTAAAGTCATGGGAAAGATTGTTTCATCTGATATCCAAATACTGAGATGTGTGTTGAAAAAATGAGGTGCAGCTGAGTTATTTTAACCCACTTCAAGGTGTTTGGATAGAAGATGAAATGCTCTTTTTAGTGTTTGATCTAGCTTCTCAAACCATGAATAATTCTAGGAGAAAATCAAAGCAAAAGTTGTCAAAATTTTAGGCTAATTAAGATCACACATCCAAACGACCATCCATCACGGTAGTGATTTACTTTGTTTTCTTTCTTTTTGAGTTTGAGAAGTAATAGATTAAACTCTGTGTCTAGGCATCCTCATAAGTGGTAACTCTCCTATATAGTCAACTGCAACCAATGAACACATGAGAAGCCGAGATACGTGCTAAAACCTAAACCCACCATATTAATTATTCTACTTTTTTTCCTCGATTTTTCTGTTTACCCGTGTTTGTTAGCATACTATCTCGGCCTCAGGGTACAGAAAATAATGGAAAGCCATTTCAATGTTATTGCATACCGCACCGTGTACGTGCTGTAAGTCAGTACCTTCGTTTCCCGCCCATACGAAAACCGCTCCTCTACCCACTTCGTACGATATCTGGGGTCTTAAGTTACCTTCGGACGTTTTCTTTCCCGTTTCCCACGAAGGCGAGCGACATTTGAGACGTCTGCACCCGGGTTATTGTCACATTTAAAATCTTAATATGGTGATGAGCTACTAAAATCGATCATATGAAAACAATGAGAAACTCTTTTAGTGTCATCGGACATGATGTATCTAAAACCAGTCCTAACAATATTGTGTTGCTATTTCATCGTAAGAAAAAAGTAATTTTTAATCAAGTTTGTTAATGTCGTAGCAACAGGTAGGCGTCATCCGTGCAATAGAGTAGAGAGTACTGTGTGCTTGGAAGTCAGACAAACACTTTTTAAAAGGTGAAAAATAAAATTAGAAAATTGCCACTAAACGTAGAAGTGATATCTTAAATACGATTACGAAGTAAAATTGTTTGATTTTTTGTAATATATTTCGTCATTTTTGTAGTATCAAGTTTTTCAGTTGACTTTTGACTTTATCTCAATAACGAAACTTTATCTTTTCCTAGTGAACCAATAAATTCTTCATCAAATACTGCATTTCTGTGTTCCGCTCGTAGCTTGTTACACTTACGTCGTTTCTTTTTCTGAATGTACTATTCTAATGAAAGTTTTTTCCAAGTATAACACCGACGTCCAATCAAATTGAAGATTCAATATATTGTTAATCGGTCACGAGACGCCAATGCACTTAGTTTTCGTACAAGTTTAGCATATTTTAACGTCTATTCCTGATGCATCAAACACCTGTTCGTATATGAAAGTCGAGTGCGTTGGCACTGAATATCCTCACTCCCTAAATCGACTGACTTTTGACGGAAAAAGCTTCGAATTTTTGAGAAGATTTTCTCTGATTCTCTGTCGGACAAGCGAGGTGTAAGTCAAGGCGCTTTAAAATGGCGAGTTAGGTTATGGCCAGCCTATGGTTTGAGGACTGTCGAAGGTAAATGACAAGTGATAGAATTCATTGTATGATACGATATTTTCAATTTTTCCGTCTTTCATTGGTAGGTAAGCAAAAACCTTATTATTATTGTATTTTCCCTCAAAATGCTTTCAGTGGCTTTAAACTGGGGTCCGTTTTTTCTTTGAATTAGCCTGGCGAGTTTAACTGCCTGATCGAATGACATTGGAGTCGGTTCGAAACGACCAATCCTTTGTGTTTTCTTTTCATTCTTACCGAGGGATTTCCGGGCTTCGAAATTTAACAAGATGACCCATTTTTGAGGCAGAGCCACTGTCAACCAAGTTGAAACGGTCTTAAATAAACTAAACCGAATGTAAACAAGTCAGTATTCAAAGACTATTACATCGCTGTACTCCGGTACATGTGCAGTGTAGAGAATCTTTGAGTACCCTTTCATTGTGAAGAATTACAAGTTAAATTATTAAAGTGAATTTTGCATTAACAGAAATCGAATCTTGAGTTTTTCCATGTCTCTTTTTAACTGAACAATTTTGACAACTAAGTTGATTCCGAAGTTTTTTCAAAAACAGAATGATCTAAAATAGCATGCAGAATCGTATTCATATGAAACTGTTCTTTGATTACAACTAAGCTACATTTCCCACTGAGCCGAGCCTGAGGTGAGCGAGCTGTCGGCCATTTTATGCGCTCTGGTCAGATGTTAAAAAAAATAACGAATGAAAGATGAACGGAACTTGGTCCCCTGAGCCGGAAAAGATGAAAGGATTGAGGAAACGGGAAGATACTTATTTGCTGGCACAGCGTGACTGATTTTTGAGTTGCATGAATTTAGTATAGAATTTTATGATATTGTTGCTGTAGATGCTATGAAATTCAAGGAGAATTCATGGGAGGCCTCGGGAATTCCACGTTGAATTTCTCTCGAAAAACGATATCGCAC
>JAAAQI020025347.1:0-19202 GCA_011800005.2 Stichodactyla mertensii | reverse complement strand
TTTGATATATATTTCTTTTTGCCAAGAAGGTCAAGGTTTTTGCAAATCGCAGTATGTATATATATATATATTATATATTATATATTATATATTATATATGCAATTTTTTGATAAAAATGTGTCGAAGATTTTCTCAAAAGGGTGTAAAGAACTTACTTACCCTATCTTTGAAGTAAAAAAGATATAACTCCCCTACAAATTCCCTCTTTTTTTCCGAAAAAAATTCGATTACTCTGAGCAAGCTCGCTTTTCTAAAATCATGAAGTTCAAATGCGAAATACGTGAATATGCAAAGCTGTCGCGAATCAAATTCAACAATTCATCAAAAGTCAAAGAAATCTTGCTACAATACACTAACTATTTTCTGGTGTCTTTAGACCAGCATTAAGTTAGATATTTACAATTAGCAGTGCCAGTGACTCTAGTGTATAAGAAAGATAATCAGCGTTATTTGATATGGGATAAGATGTTTACAATAAATGCCATTAAGCTTAGATATTAAAACGCGATACTTTTTCCTGAAAGTATTCTACATTAAAGTTTTAGAAAATTTGAAAACAGCCTTCAGAAAGAAAATGTACCGTCGACAGCGGTGTGGAATGTGGTTTTGTCCATATATTTTAGAAGTCCCTTTTAAGTCATCTGTACTAAAGAACTTCAGACTCTTGCGGCATTGACATTATTTCATTTCTGTAGAATACTTTAATATTACGACGATTTTACGTTTAGAAATAGATGCTCATCACAATTCTGTTCTTCAAATAACCACTCACTGACATAGAAAGCTCTCAACCAAACACGTCTTGATGCTGCCACTGAAGGTTAACAGAGTAATTGACGTTAAAAGTCTATGGTTTAGAACCAGGGTAATACTGATAACAATCTGATGAAAAATAAACCGGTTTTTGTTTAATTTTATTGTTGTATACGATATATATAGAGTTCACTGATCGTTTAAACGACTTACTAAAACTTGAAATAAATTGGATTTTTTGGGTGGGAAATGTTAGCTAAGACATTCAAAGTGTAAAGTGCTGTATGATATTTATCGATCTGCTAATGGTAAGGTTTAAAAAAATGAGAGCTACTGGTCAAAAAACATAGAATTAGGAAAAACTTTTTATTCTTGTTTTAACAAACATTTTAGTAATGATTGCAGGGATGGGTGCGTCATGCAATTCTAGCCTAAATATCAGATTCTTCATAAATACAATTTTATGTCAAAATATTGATGACGGTAACATTTTGAGCAAATTTGAAAACAAAATTATAATTTTAAATTCTTAAGCTTTCTTTTTTTCATATTTTTGTTGTTAATTTAGTACGAAGACACTTAGCCTCTTTAGTGGAATCGTCTTGGCGATTGTCGTAAAATAAAAGGAATAAAAAAAAAAGGATCAAAAAGTAAGAGTAAAAGTAACAATAATTAAACAACGAAAAAACAAAAACAGTTAATAGAAAAGATGTGTTGTTGTGTCACCATTTGCTGAATACTTACAGTCAAAATGCTGGTAGATTTCAATCCACCGATTCTCCATCTGAACGCTAAGCAACGGATAACACAATGATTTACGATTCTTACAAGCATATTGATATTGATTGTCTGAAGGCGTTCTATAAAAGGGGCACTTAATCGACTATTAGGCCATCTTGAAATATGCTTTCAAAGTTTCGGCTTTACAAAGCTGCGCTCAACTGAGATACTAAATGCAAGGGATCGAGTGCATTAATCATGGCAGGTGGCCGGGAGATTTTTTAAGTTGGGTGACTGATCACTTAAAAAACGTCCAAATGTCCAACCTTCAAACTGTTTAAAAGAAGCCCTTTTGAAATAGTTTGTCGGCACTCGAAATTTCAAGGGCTTTGAAGGCATTTCTTTCAAGACTTCACCGTTTTCTTTAACACCTACGTCTCGAGAAGTCTCAACAAAGGAATCTCTTTATGACGATTCAGTCACAATCTTCAATTTCTAGTCTAATGTTAAATGGGTTTTACACCATGTACTAAGAAGATTTAATCAAATAGACTTTGATAAGAGCTAAAATAGAAAGCAATTGTGTTTATATTTTGAAATTGTTCATCTGATTGTTCTTTGTGTAGTTGACTCGATAAGCCTGAAGTTGTTATTGTGATTCAAGCAGCGTTTATCTATTATCGCCATAATCTTAATCTTCCGTTGACTAGAGCCCGAAGAAAGAAGAAAGAAAAAAAAAAAAACCCTCATTGATGCTTATTGATGGTGCTAGCATAAAACTGAATCGCTGCAGGACGTCCAATTTTTGAACATCTTGCGTCGTTTAAGTCTATTTTCCACTATAGTAGTCCGAATCAATGATATTCAAGTAGACTTCAGCGCTGTTGATAAAACGACGTTGCAAAGCTGAAACCGGCTTAGCGGACGTCGAATAGTCTGCTGAGAGCGAAATGAAAGATTGAAGAGCTAGAAATGCATAAGAGACTTGAGGATCTATCTAACTACAGCTCTTTGCAAAGAACTGAGAGTATTCCTTTAATAGCTAGACACATAATATATGTAGGCATGGTAGAATTGAAGGGCCGAATAAAAGCTCACATACCATCTTAACACTCAACCGAAAGCGAAATTAGCTAAGAAACCATCTTCAACTAGTTGACTGAAAACTCGATTGATGGCCAAACACGAAAATATTGTCCATTTCTTTGTGTAGTGTTTGAAAGGTGTTTGTTAGTTGTTTTTCTGGTTTGGACTCTTACTACTGCTGGAGTGCAAACTTAGAATTGACACCTGCCGTCCGGTTCTTATGTCCTTTTTTTTTCCCCCGACTGCTCATTTTTTGTTTTGTTTTGTTTTCCTTTATTTTTCTTTTAGCTATTCTTATTTCCTTTTATTGAAACCATTGTTAAACACTTTATTCCTCTTAATCTTCTTGTCCTATTTTACGTTTTCTGATAATGCCTACACGGTGTATAATAAACACAAACTCGCTTGTAGCTGAGAAATGTTGTAGTATATATAAACACGTATAATGAAATGCCAACAATGTAAAAAGTACAAAATGCATGCAGCCTGAAATGATAAAAAACTTATGAAAACATATTTGATATCATGGCTTCATGCTAAAAATCTCAGGTGTTGGAGATTAAGAAATTATTTCCTATATTTATATTTCTACGTTTCATTAACCTAAACGCAAAAAATTACGTTTTTGAAAAATCTCAAATGCAATATTTTACATTAAACTCATTTTTTGTTTGTTTGTTTATTTGGCATTTCACTAGATATTTTTTATAATATACTTTAATATTCTACAGTTTTTACAATCGATCGAGTGTGTGTATATAGATATACATACACACAGGCATTGATGTCATTCAGAAGCTGGCTTGTCAGTCTGAAACTAAGGGAATTAAATTATTAGAATGAATTGTTAAAAACAGTAAACCAAGACGTGATGGTTCAGCTTACAAGGAACTGTGTATAAAACGCATCTATTTTAGATCACAGGTGAAGTAAAGAAAAAATTGCTCAGATTTGTTTTCCTTTTTTTCCCGTTTCTTGACTACTATTTTCAACACGAATTTCGGAAATATATATATGTTAACCCAGTTTCTATCTTTACATTATCCTCTCTCTCTCTTCCTTTTTACTAAAAAAGAATAATACAGTTTAAAACAAAAAAGCCTGAATATAAAACAGAAAAAGAAGATTAAAAGAGCTGTCTCTTTATCACTTTTTGACAATTATTTTTCCATTTTCTGCTTTTTACTCGGAAGGTATGAAGCAAAAATAGTTTTTTCCCCTTTTTTGTTTTTCTTTTTCATGATGAAAAAGAAAAAGAAAAAAGAAAAAAGAAAAATATTAAAAAAGAAAAAAGAAAAAAGTAATGTGAAAAAAAGAAAGGCTAAGGCACTGAAACAGGATTTGCTTTTAAGGAATAGTTATTATCAAAATCCTGATCTGTGTTTCTTTTTTCTTTAAGTGAATGTAATTTCCTCTTCTGTACTTATCCTCACAGACTTGAACACCAAGAAACCGGGCTGAGCACTTTAACATCCCAAGCATGGTGACAATTTACTCTTTAATTTGGCTTCATCGTTTTCATTTACACAATTACCATAGGACTTATCTCACAAAGAAAACAATGACATCTATCTCGAGCGCCTGGTCAACAAATGTCTGCATGGTTGTTTAATAAGGGGTGCTCGGCTCTATTAGCCAATGTCATTAGTGTACTGCATGGCCGTAATGCAATGCCAAATTTCCGTTTATTATTCTAATCTTGTCTAGGAAGTCGTACGAAAATAAAGTATGTGTTTTACGGCAATTAAACTCTATGAAACCTTACACCGGATTCTGATTTTTGAAGTACAAGTCGAACTGAAATGAGAAGCGTTTTGGTAAGTAGTTGAGTTAAACCCTGGCAAGCGCGCAGGTGCTCAGGGACAGAATGGACTGCACGACTTCTGCTAGGTATTTAAAGATTTTTAAACAATGACAAAAAAACCTTTTTTCCCCCTTCTTCCTCTTCTTCTTGTTAATGAAACATAATTCACAAAGTCAAAGAATGTTTGTTTGTAAATTTTTGGTCTCTACGAGCAAAGCCTCAAGGCCTTGTCCTGTCAGCTGGCTAGTATTTCTTGTATTAAACTCGTAAATTGAATCGCAGTTTCTTTATTGATCGTTTTATCGAGCGCGCCCCTGATCAATCGTGCGGACGAGGGGAAAAACGTGTGATGTAATGATGTCTTTGGACTTGGTTTCGTCTTTGGCAGAGGTATATTTGCACGCCACTAATGGGAATAATATTTTACTAAGAAATCCTTTGTGAAGCCGATAACAACGTCAACGGAGTAAAACACATTTACTGGAGTAAACGGCCATCCCCGAATCACCTAAATACCTTATATTTGAGTAAAACTCTTATCTAATTAGAGATAGATATCAGGATCTTGATGGCAGAGGATTACTGAGATATGAGATCAGTACGAGCAAAAGACATTAACAAGGAAAAGATTTCAGCGCTCTGATAAACCCGTCTTGTTTGCTCGTACTCCTCGAGCTTTCAAGGAATAGCTGTTCCGTGAGAAGAACAGACCGCCATAGTTATTTAGAAATTACTTAATGGAGTTTGTTCCTGTGTAAGACCCTATGTATTGTTGTTTTATTGGAAAAGCCATTTTTGTTTGAAAATAATTTCATGGGTTTTTCTTAAACGCGCTAATCTCTCTCACGGGATTGTCACAATTGTAAACAGCCATTTCAAGGTTTAGGTTAGGCTTCACTACGGGATTTGAGGGAGAAACGTGTTTTGTCATTGCAAAATACCTTTTTGTTCGGCGTTTTTGATGTTGAGCCCGATGTTTCTTTTTATTCCTGAGGCCTTATTCATCGAGAAAATTGTGATTATTACGATATGAATACACTGATCAAATTTTCGTGAAGTAATAAACCTCATTTGACTCAACAAACTCCAAAGATATCTCTTTAAAAAAGCCCAGTGAAATGTAATTATTGTCACCCCATTCTACAGCTTCAGGAAGTTGATTTACAAACCATACTACAAACGCCCACCATCTATTGATCGTGAGATTGCAAAACTCTGAGAAAACCATGTCTTAAAAGAAAGTCCTACTCTGAACCTGAACTTTGAGGAAAACTAACTGGTATTTCCTTCCGCACATGCAAGTAAGACTACATTGGAACTGGTCCAAACCATTTTCAAGTGTTTTCGGTGCTATATTTGGCGTCTACTCTCTTTTAATAATAAATCATTAGTCGGATAACGGTTTATAGAACTAGTAGAAAGAAGTTCCTCATGTCTTTGGACAAAGAAAAGCAACTGATGTGCATTTTGACAGTTTTTCTAGTTTTTTCTCCCACTAATGAATATTAAAACAACGTGTGAGTGCTTCGTTTTTTCTCTTTCTTTGTTTTATGAAGATTTACTCTCAAATTAAAAAAATACTTACAATCCTAGTCAGGATTTAAAGCGAGAAATAGAATCTTCTTACGAAAGAATGGTGGCGGGGCTTTTCTCTTGGGCGACACTCAAACGGTTAATGAATGAATGAAACACGCCGTAAAACTATCTCTGGCTTTTTTAGCCAAAAAAATCAAGATTAGAAACAGTGGCAAACTTACTCCTGACCACACAGCCATGCTGAGCGATGATCGTTAGCCGTAGATCAAGATATTACCTTCAAACGTTGTACAAGCACAAGATAAAACGAAATGAATTCATTCCTCTCCAAGAATAGCCCATTTTAATCGAGTTAATTTGCTAATGTTTACCGTGTAAACTTTAATCATCCTTTGGAAGAGAAATCGGATCTCGCAAATTTCCTTTCTTAACAAAATAATAAGGTAAATACAAGCATCTAGGAGCTTTATGTAATCAAGCTTCAGTGATGGAGAGATAATTTCAAAGAGAGTTGTTTTATTAGCCATGAGCGATTTGCTCCAATTGGATTCACTGAAGTGGTGACATATATCGAGGCTTAGCCCATTTTTTGATTAAAAAACGCAACTTTGAAAACCGAAATTAAAACAGTTCTTGGATCTCAAACTAAAGCATTTTTATCCCATAGCTTTGTGCAAGCGAAAAAATAACTAATCCATCTTTTTATCTTACAAGAAAAAGAAGAAAAACTCGTGGTTGGTTTTACTATTATACCAAATCAACAGACGTGTTGATGTATTTAAGTTATTTATGGGGAAAAAAAAGATTAACCTTGTCTTACTTAGTTTCAAAAAATTGCCAAAGGTGTGAATTTTTAACAACTTGGGATAGGCTGAAAGCAGTGGTGCTTCTTGAATAACACTTGCAGAAAAAAAACAAGGAATATCTCGGTTCGAGTTGACTTTATAACTTTTTTTCTTACAATTAGCGGCACTTAATAAGGGCTTTCGTAACCGAATGAGTGTGACAAAATATAGTAAAACAAGTGTTTGCGAAATGTAATCTTAACACCCAACTCTTCCCATATCTTCAGTAAAACACAGCTGAACTTTCGACTAGGATTTCAGGTTCGAATACAGAAAAAGAGAGAAAAAGAGAAGGCGAAAAAAAGTAAATATGCAGTGAATTAATATGAGAATCCATGTACATGTTTGTAGCTTGTACATAGGCTCGACTAAAAATCAGTTCTAAAGATATGTTAAAAATACTGTTCGTACAATGCCTGGAAGAAGGGGCAATAATTTATTAAGTGAAGTACTTTCTACACAATACTCCAGTATAAACTTAAGCCCGGACAACAAAATATTCATGATTTTCAAACCAATTTATCTTAACAGAAAAGGCTGCCCATTTCGGAGATCCCCTGTCGAACGCAGAGATCAAAAGGACTTTTTCTGGTCTTAGGGGAACTCCTTCATGCCCAAATCTAAGACGATTTCATTGCGAAAAATTGAGGAAAAGTTCAACTGAAACGATAAGTAAGATTGGATTGTACACAAAACAAGAAGCGCAAGACGCTTAGTTTTACCTGAACAAAATTCATTAAGATTGAAATTTTTGTTTGCACAGCTTTCGCCGTGTTCAGTCCAGAATAACGTTCATTTTGGAGGAAGAATAGTATAGCATGAATAAAATCAGACAGTCTTACTAATTCAAGAAAATATCACTTAAAGTGCTAATGAAAAATAACACTACAAATGTTCTTAAAATCTCAAAGAAGAGAATGAAATTGTATTGTACAAAAGAGATTCGTACAAGTGTTACCTTAGTTTTTCGATAGTTGATAATAAATCTTTCCGAGTCACTTCGGCTGGATTTCAATGAATTCAATTCGTGAGCTGTGTCTTAAAAGGCGTCTCAGCCAACGATGAAAGTGTCAACTTCTCGATACCTTAAATAAAGGCAGCTAAACCTAAATGGAGCTTTTTTTGATTGCTAGACAAAATACATCCCAACTTCCACACTACCAAACTCCACTGATTTCATTACAAACCCTGTTATCGTTCGCATCGTGGATTTCAGATTTGGCGGTCAGATAGCTCGAAGAAATTAATCATCAAAATATGAGGCCTTTGAGGCAAATGACAAAATCTATTGAAGTACTCCAGTTTATAGCTCTTTTCTTTCCGACAGGCTTCAGATTTAATAGTCGCTTTAAACGCTGTTTGATTGTAATTACGTGTTTACCTTAGCTGTTCGTGGCTTCGTGATTTCTTGTTGTGCAGACTAGATATTCAAGACTAGTGCTTTTACTCTTAGTTATCGTAAACAACGAATGGCTTCCCCGTGCCGACCAAGGTTGACAGCGTACAGCCCACTGAACGCGGTAGCAGAGCAGTCAATAGTAGTCGACTATTTTAACTACTTATAAATTTCAAATACCGACGAACGAATTCTACCGACTCGGTAATCATATTCCCCTTAAGTGATTTGGACTTAAAACAAGTAAAATTGAATTCTAAAACACGTTTCTGACAGCAATCGACTTCAACGTCTTGTATACCATTCATGCTGAGTTATTTAGTTCGTGATTTTAAAGCGATACTGTTCACTGACAGCAAACAATGAGTATTTTTTCCAAAGGATTACGACAATGACGTGTTCAAGGCTTATAGATTCAGCACGCACATTACTTTGCTGTGAAATATGACTTCTGTTTTGTCAACTCATTTTCTAACGATATTCACCTTGAAATTTTCCTTGTTATTGCTTAAAGTAATTAGTGTAGTAAAGACATTGTTTGGGGAACGCTTAGTTTTCTATGTATTGGATTCCCTAAGGGCTATTATATTCCATTTTTCTTTCAAAACAAAGACGCAGCCTTTATGGCAAAGTACAGCTTTCTATATTGATAAAAAAGCCAGGGATTTTATTAAAGTAACCCTCGTTTTTGCAAGTGGCAAGTAAATTTTTTTTTTTAAGTTTCTATTTAAAGCTTTAGCAAATGCCAATTTCTTTGTTTCGTATTTTTTTAATCATTTTTGCGACAACATCAATTCGTAAGGCTTTGTATAATAGTTATTTTTATAAATTAAACTAGAAGTGAAATCTAACGCCCTCGGGAAAACTTTCTTTAAAAGCCACTTCTGGTGGCAAATTGGATTTTTTTTAATGCCAATAGATGAGAATCATTTGCATGTTTTTAGCCCCAAATCATATTTGCACTACTTCAAAATCTTGTAGAACCCTGATGCTTCTTTTGGGTTTTGTTCAAAATTCGTAAAATCGATAAGGAATTTGTCTTTTTTAAACTTTAGTGCTAAAAATATAACAACGGTGTTGATAGATGACTCATAACGCAAGGCACGCAAACTGGATGATTACTCAACAATATTACTTTGAAACTATTCACTGGGTTACAAACTTGAAAATAACTGTAAATCCTTACCTGAGATGTGTGGTATTGTGGCTCCTTGATTCTGTTACTCGTGCTGGTTGTTAGTCCTATTTCACTGTGAAAAGAAGAATGAAACAATAAGCGTACGTGCTTCTTTACAATCCACGCAAACTTTCCGTCTAATGTACAGCGCCAAAGTGACACGCCTGGCTCGTTGGCTCCAGTCACGGTATTTTGATAGTACCCTCTAGCTCTCGGCTCGGCTACGATTGGTAACTTAGAAACCGGAATCCAGGAGAAGTGGCTGGAAAGAGGGCACTGTTATGTTGTCGCCGCAAAGGAGTGGCCAAAGAGTACATTACCCTGATACCAAACTTAGCCCTTTGAAGTAAAACACCGAAATGACTAATTTTTAAGTTCACTTAAATCTAACGAAACAACCCATTAAGAATTCCTGTAAACACTCGTTGTCCGCTCACTTTTTTTTTAGGCGCTATTTGGTTTACTGGTTAGATTTCCTTTGTTCTTATTCCCGGCCGCTTCTTGATATCCGAACTGCATTACAGTGTGGGCTCTCGTGAAAGTAATGTCAGCCAAGAAGAGAAATTTCATTTACTTCGGAAGAGAGATTTCTTTCATAATTGCTTTCTTAATAACTTAAGTAAGTCAATTGTCAGAGATGTCGAATGCTCGAGACAAGTCAAACGCAGGTGGAAGACTTATTCATTGGCAGCGACTTGAATTGGTTCGCCAATAAGCCAATGAGATATAGCATATTACTTACTTCACTAATGAATAATGGCTTTACGCGCAAATTCAACAAAAACATCCAATTGATCATCAATGACTATAGGAAAATAAAGTTTCGAAATACAAGAGTTGCAGTTCCCACTATAAGAAAAACTACTCACTCATAATCACCCAGGCGATAATATGTATAATTTAAATAATAAAACCAAGTTGACAAGCATGTTTAGGGAAAAATAATGAAGTAGACTGGCCAGAAAAGAGATTCCCGCCGCATTAGCGATATCAACAGTATACAATACCTCTCGCGAGTGAGCTTTAGTTGGTAGTTCAAACACAAAAGTTAACCAAGTAAAATGGTCAATACTCGACTCTCACCTGCGATATGTGCAAACAAACCCAACAAGCTTTCTATTACTTATTTTGGCTCGGCTTCAATATTAACAAGCCGTTCACTCCACTCTTGTTCGCCGGAGTCAGCCTCAGCTCAGGAAGAAGTAGCTAAAATTTTCAAGTACGGGCAATTTTCAATTAAAAGCTAAACTAAACGGTGTCGCTATCTTTTGATTAAAACACCTTTAGAAAACTCTTTGATATAGTTGTTGCACCCGATACATATACTGTATAAAATGTCAGTAAATACTGAGCTCTGGAATAAAATCTATTCTCGTGGTATGTAATCTATCCCGTAATAATGCAACGCCAGAAAGAAAAGAAATAGGGAAAAAATCTTTAAAGAAGATTAGAAATAATAAATTCAATAATCCGTTGTAATTCGTATTCGAAGCCCTTACAAACTGGGAGGTGATTTATTTTGCTTGCGACGTAAAACTGATTGACATTTATTTCTGACAACAGCATGGATAGCGTACGATTAAGAAATTGTTAAATACGAGTCCTGTCAATCAAGCGACAAGACAACCGAAAGAAGCGAATTCGGCTGCAATAATAAAGTACATTTAAACCAGTTCAATTTCTGTTTTCTTCGCACGCATTCATGAAAAAAATAAATTCGCGTTGACTGGATCTAGAATTACAAGTTTGCCGATCGATATGTCAATTCTTCGTGAGCTCTAAGTCGTCCATTGCCGATCTGATTAGTAAATTAACAAATAGCCGTTAAATAAATGGGCCATTTCTTTGGCTGGCGGTATTTCGACGGACAGAGAAGCGTGAAGGCCGACAGTCTGTCTGTCTGTCTGTCTGTCCTGCTAACTAGTAATTCAGTTGTCTTGAGTGTTTACTGCTCTTGGTATTTAGGTTACAGGCAATTGATTTGCTTTTTATTAAAACCAATTGCAGTTAGCCATCATTGATGTAAAAGCCTGTAATGTGTTGTACCCCGAGAAAATAATCTAGTGAAAGAATTCAACTTGACAGCGCTCGGAAAATTGGATAAAATTGAAAAGTAAATTGAACATCATGGACTCCAAGATTACTCCGGCAATCCCTAACTCGCGTCTTAAATGCTTCTCCAAAGCTCAAAGCGGTCCTTAAGGGAATTCTTAACCGAAGTCAAATCAAGTTTATTGCAAAGTGAAAAGAAGCGTCTTCATTCAATTTTCATCTCAATCAGATTTGTTTTGACAGTCATAACTAAATCTTCTACACTCAAAAAATAAAAACTTTAGCGCTTTTTTCAATCAACAACTTTTGTTTATTCTCTTCGAATCGACTGTTTTTATTAGGTTTTTATTGGCTTTTTATTATTTATGTATTTATTTATTCACTCAATTTTGTAATAACTATCTGATCTCTGGAGGGAAAAAAACACAATTTCTTTTTTCTACAATATCCCAGAAGCTGGTTCTTAAGCTGCACTTTTTCGAATCCTGCCATACGCGAGTCACTACCTGATTGTTCGTCTCCGAGACTTAAACACGACATTATTCGCTAAAAAGACCACCAGATGGTGGACTAGAGTTGTAGTTTAACCAGTCAAAACTGCATTGTTCAAATTATTATGGCAAAATCACAATCTGCTGAGAAATAACGAAGTTGACTTGGCTTGTGCTGTGACTCGTGAAATCTTGTGTTTGAAGTTGACTAGCTAAAGAGTTGTTTGGCTTTATAAATGTCCCTGGTAAATGTTTCTTTATATCATCATTACACATGTAAGTGCGAGAAAAGGTATGTTTTATAAATGAGATATGTTTTTGGTAAGTTAGTGAATAAAAATGACACTATTGTAAGGAAAATTATAAACACTGGCAAAACAATTTCTATGTCATAGTCTTAGATTCTTGTCGAGTCTCGGATTGTCCCAGTCTAAGCTAGGTCCTATCACCACTAAAAATAAATACAGCGCTTGTTTGGCCGTTGTCCAAAGATCATAGATATCGATTTAAACCTCATGATTTGTTATAAATACCATTCTGACTTACCAAGTCCTCGAATGTTAACTTGGAAACGGCTAAGTCAAGTAGTTGAACTACGAACTGATTGACTTCGTTTTCTGCGATGATTTTTCGCTAATTTTTTGTACAAATGCCCGGGAAGTCAGGAAAAAAAGCTCTTACTGGCTATGTACTTTGAGTTATACTTTGCAATTCAGTTCTAACACGTTTGTTACTGGTTTAAGTAATGAGTGAAGAGAATAGGTACCTGCTCTTGGCTTGGTGTTACGGTACAATGGATTTTGCTTGTAAAAAAACTTGTTGTTGCTTTACTCCATTTATCAAGGAATTTCTAGCCTCGGGTGGTCGGTGCCCAACAATTCACGAGAAAACCTTTTAGAAGAACCCAAGACCAGAAAAATAAACAATATTGCCCAGGGTAAGCTATTAAAGCAAGAACAGTGATTACACTAAAATATTCGAGCCACTGCCAGAAGAAAAAAAGAAATAATCGCAGGTAGTTTAGACTTCAAACCGATTTTCATGATACATTTTTCTTCATGTAACACTCTGTAGTTTCCCTTGTACTTGGTACATGAAGTCATTTCATTTCATTAAAACCATCAAATTCCTCTCTTATACTTTTTTTGCCCGATGAATTCAAAATCAAAACGAAATATTTCGGGCATTCAGTTTTAGATTTTCAGGGAAAAAATTTAAAATATTTTCTGCGGTTTTTGAAAAACGACATATATCGCAGTTATATCTTTGATAATGTAGTACTGAAAATGGAAAACGCTAATTTTTACACCACAAATCCAAGTTGAGTAGGGGGAAAAAAGAAAAAAGAAAAAAAAGCGAGGTCGACGAAGTGATACATTGACACCATACTAGTAAGCTAGGTGTCTTTCATATCTAACTCCTAAAAGTTACAAATTATTGTATCATGAAATACTCAAGTTACGAAAAAAAGAAATCTTCATAACAACGATAATTAGATGTACTCAACTCACCTGGGAACTGACCCAGTTCCGTTTTGTTCCGTGTGTTCAATAGTTTTACTGTGTAGCTCCTCAGTGGTTTATCAATGCAGAGGAGTCAACTCGATTGATGATTAAGATTTTTGCCAAAGAATTCAATTGAGATATTTCCTATGGATCAATAGTCCGGATAGAAAAATGACAGTTACCACAGAGTGTGTCTTTTGTTTCTTGTTCTTCTGGAAACCCACGTGGACCCAACAGAACTCTCTTACTCTCTCTTTTCTCTTTTCTAAAAAATAAACCCTAAAAAAACTTGTAAAAGTCTAATTTAGGCCAAACTAGAGGTAGATTTTAGGATAAAGGTTAGTTTTGTGTGGTAGCGCGTGGTTTTGGTGAAGCCTTTAGCTGATTGACTACAGAATGATTATGAAGTCCCATTAATATAACTCATGCCTTGGATGTATTGTTTTCTGTGCCGGGAAATATCGCTAACTATTGAATGTTTACTTGGAAATATATATTGCTATTGATTCAGGCGCTAAATCTGCGGCAGCGATTTCTCTTTTCTTGTTTGTTTACTAAGCAAGAAAGTTTGGAAATATTACAGAAATTGTCAGCATCAGTGTTCAGCTGCACTGATACAGAGGCGGTTGACCCTCTCAAAGGCTTTCTGTGTATTGTCATTGGTTCATATACCGTTCCCAAAACTTTCATCGCCTTTCAAATGTTATTGAATTCTCAATTTGTCGATATGATGGTATTATTTGTAGCTGAAAGACAAGAGTGCGATGGAAGGAAGATTTGCTAAGTCTACAAGCCATCATTAAAAATGAATTGTTCAACGGATAAGACTGAAAGGCCGACCATTGTTCCAACCGTTTAATTTCCTATAAATAAGCCATTAAATTCAAGACATTTTAACTTTTACAGGATCAAACAATTAATATAGCTTCCGAGCTGTTTCTGCAATCATTCAAACCACGCTGGTTTCCATTGTTTTATGACTTAGCTTTTGACACAAATGAACTATTGTACGATTGATGAGGTGTCTTCGACTTGCCGTTATGTGACCAAACCAGTATTATCTCTCATTTAAACAGTCGGAAGACTAGGATTTTTCGTTTTGATGTTTGAACATTTCCACTGAGTGATTTGGTTATTTTACGACTATCAGTATTCATTAACAACCTCTTTATCGATTAGGGAAAAAAATATCCCGAGTTCCAACAAGTTAAAAATATTCCCTCAATATTTTCCCAATCATTTTTCGCGGTTGCTTTTTTTTCCCTTTTTTCCCCACAGGCTCGGTTTTCCGTGGAACCCGGCCGTTCACGGTATATTTCTATCAATAGTGATTTCTTTCGCTCGTTTTCTTAATGAAGTTTATCTTTTGAGTTATTTTTTAGGAAGAAGCGAGCGAGACGTACTGGTTAAACAGTTGGTTAATAAACGAATCAAACAAACGAAAATAACAAAAAAGAAACCAATTTACAAAAAATATGGTGTAATTGATTGTAAAAGAAATAATATTAAATAGTAAAAACTACTAAAATTACTCCAAAAGTAAATCCAACCCTATGGATGAGTTAAAAAATAGTTTCACAACACGAAACGAGGTGAAATTCATCGTAAACAAAAACTACTTTGATCAAATAATATGATATATTTCCAGTAGAACATTTATTTTACCGTCTGGCCGTGGGATTTTTCCATCCAGTGAAACATTTATTACTTTTGTTTTTAAATTTTGATAGAGTTCTCTGGCCAAAGAAAACGGTAGAATACACCTTTTTTGAGGAATTATTCAATAGTTTCGAAGTTTAAACTGAAGTTTAGTTCGTTCTTTTTGTTCAAGACATCGTATAATTTACCAAAAAGTGTGCGTGTCATGATCTTCTTCTAGCTGTGTTACTTGGAAGCCTGCTTCTTCCTTTTGAGGATGATATTTTATTGATTTCCGTGTAAAATATCTATCAAAATGATCTATATTATAAATCAACATCCGAGTTAAGTGTTAAAGAGAATTCATTACGATCATGAAAATTAGACAATGATCGCTACCGTGAAAACTTTAAGCCTCAATTACCATGTTTTTCAAATGTGAAAAACACAGCAGTTTTTGACGGTTTAATAATACCGGCAGTTTGTTAGCCGGGTGATCCGTTCTTTCAGACGTGTTTGACTAACCGTTTCTCTCTTTTCGTTTCTGTTTCTTTCTTTCTTTCTCTTTATTAATACACGAATGTGGTGAAATCAAGGCTCACGTATTCAGTATGTAGGAATCAGCACTCGATACAAATGATTGATAACAATAATCAGGGTGAGTTGATAAGCGAACCGCATCTATCGGTGCCTGTATGCCAATGGCAGATCATATCTGTACATATGATCTCATCAAAGCCTCCTTTACCCGCGTATTACAAACAGAGAGCTGTCTCTTCCGAAATCTGTCGTATTTTCTGTGAAATATTAATGGAAATTGGCTCAAGCCACTTCCACAAAAGGAACTCCAGGGACTAGATTTTATTTTTTTGGCAGCTGAATTTACTCACGAACCCGCACCCTTCGACAGCCTATCTATTCTACCTATCCATTTCGATCTTTCAATCAATCACCCACGATGCGCTCGTCGATTTTTCCTATTTCAAAACCGTCATGTATTTTTCATTTGCATTTCATTTCAACCAGTACTGATTCATCCAGTGTTCCCGATAATCATTATATACGCTTCGCCTAAAGTTGTACTATTTACTAAACTAGGATCAAAATACACACACAGCTGGAAATATTGGAGATATCATGTCGACTAGGTATCTGTTAGACCGGCCTCTGCTTATGAAAGAAGTGCGTTTGTTTGCACAGCTAACCAGCGGAAAAGACTTCCAACCAACATTATTATACCTGATAATTTGGCTTGTACAATGATATGAACCCGTTTGTAGTGTTCTTGTACTTTATATAATACAAACTGCCTTATATTGTGAAATTATCCGCACTTCATCTGGATTTTTCTTATTAATTGTGTATTATTTCCATGTTAAGAACTTTTTGTTTTAGTTTAAGCGGACACCCATTTTTAACTCTTTTAGTGTGGAAAGAGCCCTACAAGAATTGAATCTCTTGTCAGTAGCAGTTATGTAGGAAATGGGCGCGAAAGGTGTGACGTCACAAAATGTGTTTTTTGTTTATTTATATATTTATGATTATTCTGTTATTTAAGACATTTAAACAAAGACTGAATATTGTGTTATTAGTGTTTCTTTCCTAGTGTAATAAATATTTTGAACCGAAATTTGACTAAAAATGAGCTTCGTAGTCTTTTTTTCTGGTCTAACAAAACTCAAGAAAAAAAGATTTAGGAAAAACTATCCCGAAACGCTTTCAAAACTCTTTTGAACAGGAATTTACTCAAACTAATATTTAAAGCCTTTTTTCTGCCGCTATAGAATTCATAAAAAGAAATAAAGAACTAAGAGGTTTTAGGGAAAATTTGTCTCAAGTATGAAAGAAAAGCCATGATTTTCTTTTATCTTATTTAAAAATTATGTTGAGCGTGAACGAAGATAAAAAATATATATACTTCCTTTTCCTTTCGAAATAAGTGTTTTCGTTTTATTTGAAGATTCGGGTGAAACTTTCCCTCCAAACCGTGATCATAGTGGGCTTTCGTACAAATGCAAAGCTCGTTTTTTCCTCCCCTCCCCCCTTAAAACGTATATTGCTGTAAGACGTCATTCTTCATTCATTTCTAGGGTTTGTTTTTTTGCACTGGTGAAGCCAGAATATCTCTGCATGGCTATTTTCCTTTAGTCTTTTAATAGCCCAGCCCTATCTCCAAATCAAATAAGGATGATTCCAGTACTTACCTGAATTTTCGCTTTTTCTGCCTCGGTATTCTCGTGGTGTTCGGTATTTTATTTGAGAATGAAATTCTGCAAACTAAAACAGATTAAATCATCAATTTTCCAGTGCAAGTTGAGTTAAAATCGAGGTAAAAACTCCGATACCCAAATGCTGGGGGCATACTTATTATCTAAGATGCTTTTTTAAATCTAATGCATCTTTGAAAAGTTAAGACGACAGACTTATTGTCTCACCGAAATGTCACAATGATAAAATAACATCAAAAGAAGGGCTTTAGCTCGTTAATAGTATTAGAATAATTCATGTCAGTGATTGGTAGTTATACACCAGTTTAACGTTTTGATAAAATGTTGTAGGAATACCTATGTAAGGGTCCGAAATCAAGGTAAAGCGTCTGCCTCTTTGCAGCTTCTTCCTGTTTATTCAGTTCCGCATTTTTTAAAACGCTACCGACATCAATTATGATTTTGGCCACTTTAAGAGTTTGAATAATTCACAGTTGGATTTTGTAAACAGATATGCAAACTTTTCACGGGAAAAAAAAAAGGTATAGCAACAAACCAATAAAAAAGCCCCCAGACAACTGGTATCCGATTGATTGATCTATTTATATGTCGTGCTAAGGGTTTCAGCAATACTGTAATGACATAAAACTGATGATGTTATAAAATTAAAATAACCGCAAAACAAGAGAAATGAATTTGGGTGAAGTGAGGTGAATTCAGTCGAGTTTTCTCGGGATTAAATTATTGTAAGACACCAAAAGTTTGCCGAAAGAAATCATAAAGGAAGCTTAAAATAGAACTGTCTGTACAGGACATCAAATTCACTTCCTAAGAAAAATGTAATCTTACAAGGTGATTTTGGGAACACGTGTGTTGTAATGGAGCTAGCTCTTTGAATGGATTAACGTCACAATCAGAGCTTGAGCTTACAACATGAATGAAAACAAGTTTACCTCCCGCAAAGACTCGTGTACGTCCGTGCACTTGAACTAAAAAAAAAAAACCGTCATGTATGAACAAACAGACTTGTGGAAATTACTAGGAAATCACTAGGAAACCAGCCTGTTTTCTGTTGAATAAAATCTTACTGTAT
The DNA here is from genome assembly GCA_011800005.2 of Stichodactyla mertensii. Classification (NCBI taxonomy): domain Eukaryota; kingdom Metazoa; phylum Cnidaria; class Anthozoa; order Actiniaria; family Stichodactylidae; genus Stichodactyla; species Stichodactyla mertensii. The sequence goes on along the minus strand of JAAAQI020025347.1, from coordinate 898 downwards.
GTCAGTATCCTATTGTCAAATACTCTGTCGGAATTGGGTTTGAAATGAGAAGCAGGTTCAACGCGTGGTAGCATGGATCGAGTGTAGTGTTTTGAACATGTAACGTATTCAACAAATCCATTATGGAGTTTCAAAACGTTATCAATACTCCACCTTACGGATCAAGCGGTTCCCATTGCTGGCCCGCCCTACCTCCCTGAACGAGCAATGGACTTGAACACCTTTCGAACAATCGAACTTCATCTTTCTCTAGAAGGAATTGTTTTGTAGCGATTTTAAGAGATGACAAGATATATTTTGTTCCGTGGCTGGCATTTTACTGCAAAACGCAGATGCCAGGCCACAACACAGTGCATTTGCCCAGGTCTTTTTAGTCGTCCGTCAAATACAACAAAGGGCGGCTGGTTTCTGAACCAGACGTACGGCTGCAAAAAGAGCAATCAAAAAAGACAAGAGTAGTTTGGTTCACTCACCAGGTGTTTCTAGGCGGCAATAAAGCTACAGATAAGTTAATAATGTTGGGATCTATTTTAAGGCACTTTGTTACCGGTACCAAAATTCTTCATCAGTTGCACAAGTTTGTGTGGAGATTGCCTCGGGGCCTGCCAGCTGTTGAACAAGTCAAGGATGCTAATTTCATTTTAAAATGTAAGTTACAACTATAGAAAGCAGACGCGATTGCAATTGGATGAAAATATCAGCCAAGCCAAACCATATATTCTAATATTTATTTGATATATATGTATATATGTTGAAAGCGGCCATAAGTTTTGCAAAGGGCTATATATGTATTTATTATATAGACATGAGTGAGATACTGGAAAATAAACCATTCGTAAACATGATACGAAACTACATCCGGGAACCCAGTGACATATTTTCCATATCTTCACTAGTG
>JAAAQI020025236.1:0-19204 GCA_011800005.2 Stichodactyla mertensii | reverse complement strand
ACAAACAAAGCAAATTCTGTGCATTTTAAGCAAAATTTCAAACATTTGTAGAGATTCTATTGTTTATATACTCAATCTTGATTAATTTACATGAAAATTTGTTTGGGTGGCCTTGGTTGGAGTAGTCGCACTGTAAGACCCTGAGTGTTGGTCTGGCTGGGGCTTGAACCCACAACCTCCCACATAACAGACTGATGCTCTACCTGGGCTAACTGGGCAGTTGTTTATTTGAATTATGGTAATTTCTTATCTACTACAAATGAATCAAAAATCAGATTTTTATATTTGTACTGCAGCTAGAAGTTGGATTTCATATCTGCAATTTGCAAAATCAGTGAAGTACACTCAGAAAAACTAAATGTTTATGAAAGAAAAAAATTAAGAAATTTCATTTTTAGAGCAGATAGGTCACCATGGTTACCAGATCAAAAGGGTAGGTTCAAGAGACTTCAGCAAATATTGATAATGAAACTTAAAAGATATACAGGTTGAGGTTTCCAAGAAAATGTTTCTCAATATTTAATATTTGAAAGTGCAATTGCCAACTATTCTTTCCTTTTCCTTTTTTCTGCCTGTCTTTCTTGTTATTTCTTTCTTTCTCTTATACATTGAACACTGCATTTCTTACTTTTAACTGGATATTGCTTCATTAAGTTGGAGAATCTTGCTAACAATGCTCTTTCTGAAACAAAAATAATTTAATATGAGTTAATGTAAAAATCATTTTAAGTTTATGTTCTAAATTTTAAACAGCTACACTTTTTAATGATATTAAAATCCATAGATTTGCTGAAAACTTTGATATACAGAAAGTTATAAGAATCTCATTTAAAATTTACTATGGAAAAAGTAATTCTAAATTTAAGTCCAGACACTTAAATGGCATCCTTATGCTAATTAGTGATAAAATCCAGAGTTAAAAACACTTGAATGGTATCCAAAACAGCATTAACATGGTTTTAACTAAACTCTGCATGAAGTATCAACATTAAATTAGAAATTAATATAATCTTCATTTAATATTTATTCATTTATGTCCTCTCTCATTTCTTTACTCTATTTTCTAATTATTTATAAAATCTACTCTTTTAATTCCCAACTTATACTTTAAATTTTTAAGTTATTTTCAAGAGGATTTAAATTAACAGAATATATTTTCTGTAGAATCAAAAAGACATTTTATTAATTCTTTGCAAATAGATGAGACAATATTAAAACCAGACAAACTTATTTAAATGCCACCATTAATTTATGCATTCTTCAAGTTCTGACATTTGCTCCCATGCAAGAGATTTTCTTTAATACCAATACATTCAATGCTTTTTCAAATAATATCAAATATTCCAATTTTCTGAATAAAATACATGTACTTCCTTCTAAGAATTTACATAATTATTGTTAAAGTTTCCAACATTTGTGCTGAAGTTGTTGTAAAAGAGACAGTCAATTCTCTTTATTTCATTTGCATAAGAATATCAAAATGATGGAAGAAAAATCAGAAAAAATACAGATTTAATATATTTGTAGCAAAAAAAACATATAAGGCTTCCCCACATGTGAAACTAAAATTCCCATAAATTCATGTCTGATAATAGTTCCAAAAATATTGAAGATATAAAATTGCCAGGAAAAATGAAAAAGTGTATAAAGATCCAATTCGTAACTGTCTCACGTAAACAATTAGACCTCCAGAGAAAATGGCTAGTACAACGCTGGGTGTGTCGAGAAGACATGAAAAAATATTATTTCTAAAGGTTTTTTCCTTTCTTTCGAAAGTCCTAACATAGGCACAAGTCATTCTGAACTCGGCTTATAATCGTCTGTGGTTTTAAGGCTTTGAGTGGTAATAAAAATTCAGATTGTGTGAAAGCTGCGACGAGCGGTTATGAGACGTCAATGGCGCTCGAGTCGTTTCACCACGTCGTTGTACCGTGGAAAAAATATTCAATATAGCAAAAACTTTGTAGCTAATTAAAAGAATTGTATTATAGTTACCCAGGTAAATTTTTTAGCTTTTAAAATTTCAAATTCATTTGTTTTGAGATGCTGGAGATCTGTTTAATAAGATAATCAAAGCAAGAAAAAATTTTTAATGTGACCTTTGAAAGCGGATATTCCGAGCGCCAAAACTGTGAAAATAATTTTTCCATTTTTTCGCTTATGTACTATGTTATTACTCTCACAATGGCTCGAAATAAAGAGGAAAAGAGAGCTTTGATGTTTTTAGGAGTATTTTTGTGTAGTAAGTTTAGTAGGGAGCAAGAAATTCGGTATTTTATCTTCTAACCAACATGCTATCGAACAATCGCAACATGGCGGTTTTCTTTTTGTTTGAGAAGACGTCAACAAAAACTGAAAAAATGCAAAATCTAAAGCTGGGATACATCTGAAAATTAGGCGAAATGTAGATTATCAACTTCCTAGTGTCTTGGTGAAGTTAATTCGAGGCTAGAGTGAAATCCGAAGACGTAAATAGAAAAAAACGAATGTCAATTTGGCGCTTGATCCGACAAGAAAGCGCAAACAACGCTGCCAAAGTCATTCCGCTTCAAAACCAACTGTGCGAAATTCTAACCCAAATATCTATCCAAAGCAGCCCAAAATAAGCTAGAAATGAAGAAAATAGCCTTTCTAGGCTTAATAGGTATAAATGTAGTGGTGAAAAACGGAAAAAAGACTGGTAAATTGCAGTTAAAGTTTGAGAGTTTTATCGAGGAAGCGACAGAACACAGCCATTCATACGCTCGAGGAGTGTTTTTTCACAGACAACAGCCGTTCGATATCACACTCCATTTTGCCCCAAAAAACATCTGAAAACACAATCTTCTTGTCTCAAATAACTCATACTATCATCGAATCAACATACATCAGCTCTAAATCGAGTTTTTACTAAAAATATACGAAAATCATAGAGTTTAAGGGAAATGTTTATGACAGAAGCAATTACGGGAGCTCGTCCACCGCCATGCGGATGTGTTTGTTGGTCACATTCAAAATATTTTTTCCCAAAAAATGAACAATGTCCCGATCATCGCAGTCCCCCAAGACGAAAGATAGATGACTTAGCTTTGTTATTTTCTTCAAAGCGCTGCGCAAAACCCCTTCTCCGAACTACACCATAACGTTCTCTTAGTAAACTCAGTAAAGAACATTTTGCAGTTTCTGACTTTTACACCAAATGCGCCCAACATACAAGAAAGTATAACGATTTTTTACCTCCAGTAGAAAGTCCGACCTATACTCATTCCATCGGCGTGGATTGTTTGGGTTTTAGGCCAAAGGATCGGCTCTGGGAAGGCAGAATATTGGAGCAAGAAGCACAAAGTTAGCAATGGCTGCCCAAGTTACAAATATTTGGTAGTGTTTCCTCGGTGGTCCGCATGGTTGGTATAAATAGCTGCGCGTTGTTTGACTGCGTCACTTCTCCCCAAGCACCACCGACTGCCAAACTTACGATCAAACGTTCGATCGATCGATTGTTCTCCTCGAGTCGATAATCAATCTATTGTTAACGATTATTAATTCAAGATGTCGGACGCACCAGCCACAGCTCCAGCAAAAACCAAGACGGCTAGCAAGCCCAAGAAGCCAAGCGAACACCCGAAGTATAGCGAAATGATTGCTGCAGCGATTAAAGCCTTAGCTGATCGTAAAGGATCTTCAAGACAGGCCATCGTCAAGTACATTAAAGCAAATTACAAGGTTGGAGAGGGCGCAGAGGTTCATATCAAAATAGCGCTAAAGCGTGGAGTCGCGAATGGAAAGTTTTCGCAGATCAAAGGAGTTGGTGCGTCTGGATCTTTTAAACTCGTAAAACCCGTTGTTGAAAAGAAACCCAAGAAGGTCGAAAAGAAAGCTGTGAAGAAACCAGCAGCGAAGAAACCCGCCGCAAAGAAGGCAACAAAAGCTGCAGCTAAAAAGAAATCTGAAAAGCCAAAAAAGAAAGCTGACAAAACGAAAAAGAAACCCGAGAAAAAATCAGCCAAAAAAGCAGACAAGAAATCAGCAAAAAAGAGTCCAAAAAAGCCAGCTAAAAAACCAGCAGCGAAAAAGCCCGCCAAGAAGCCAGCGGCTAAGAAATCTGCCGCGAAAAAAACAACAGCAAAGAAGTCCGCCGCAAAGAAAAGCAAGAAGTAAAGATTTTCGACGCATAAAGTTTTGAGAGACATTTAATATCAAGACGTGATGTGCGCAAATTGAACATTTGTTCCGTTTTGTATGTACTTTGTAAAATTTATCAAACTAAGACTGTAAGGCAGAAAGCGAGCCCTTGGCCTAAAAAAATTTAGTCGTACAGTTAGATTTGTGTTCTTTTGGAAGATGGGTGGTGTAGAAAATAATAGGAAAAAACTCGTTTTATAGGTTGCAGTGAAAGTAGTTATCAGCGCTGAAATAACATATTTATAGTACTCGAATGAGTGTTTATTTGTATATAAAGATGTACTCCCAGAGAATAATCCAGAAAAGAGGAAAAATACGAATAAATTTTTATACAGATACATTATGGCTTGCAGTGTTCATTTTTGAAGTCAGCAATTTAAATAGTTCTTTAATCTTTTTGTTCGCGCAAGAATGTAGTTTTTTGATAGTGGTATTCCGATTCATTTTACTAGAGTGATTTTCCTCAGTTTCCATCAAATAGTAAATGCGCGCCAAAATAACGGTCGTGCAAATTCGGGGGGCTTACTTTACCAGAGAATGTGTGTAGAGACAGTCGATTGTATCATTGTTTCCCCCCCGGATATTCAGACCGTTGGCATGTGAATTTTGAATTTAGGTGACGTCACCTAAAATATTAAGTTAGTTATCTAATTTAGGTGACGTCAACTATCAGGTACTAGTTAGAGGCGTGGGTTGACATCATTGTCCGCTGGCTTGAACTACCGGGGCGTCCCGTCAAAAAAGGGCATGGTTCGTACAGATTCCTTGGTGAAAACTTCCAAAACTTTTTCAAAGCCTATTGCTTTAAATTTCCAAAACTGCTGATCAAAGGTGTCAGCGGGCATTGATTTGGAGCAGGAAAAAAAAAAAAAAAAATCGGCGTTTTTAATTAATACAACGAAAACAGTTCTTTGCAAGGTAGGAGCTTGGCAACCGGCAAAAAATTCATAACTTTTCCATAGCCCAGTGGTCGAAAAAGGAACTTTCCAAAACTTTCAAGGTCCTGGAAAAATGCATTATCAATTTCCAAAACTTTCCAAGACAGTTCCAAAACGTGTACGAACCATGAAAGGGTGCAAGCATTTCAGAGGCGGTGCTGAGACGTAACAAGTACATTGATGGACATCCAGAATCCATAGAAGAGGTGAGTTTTTGAACCTTGAATTTGTACAAAGAAATGAACGCTGGCAGGCAAATTTTGTTTGCCAACCCAAGTAAATTTCGTTGTAAAATTTCAGGTTTTTGAAAAAATTGTATCTTCCATAATGCAATCTCCACGAAATTTTACAGTATGACAAATTTTACAGTAAGTCCCTTTTTCGTGGCGTCATGAAAAACCTCAATCGACAAAAGAACAAGCCGGAGATCCGTTTGCCCTCTAAATGGATGTGATTTCGATTATTCTGCAATATTTGTCTACCCAAACTCTGTGGCACCTTAAAATTCCTTGTGGCAGAGATACGAAGGATGAAATAAAACCTAGACAACATTTATGCATCAATTTTTTTAATGAACGCATATTTTGAGCTAGCATTCGTATTTACAATTATAAACAAGGTAGTTTCTTTGTAAAACGGACTGGTTAGACGGCCACCCACTAGGTACTTGACTTTCTATCAATAAAACGTACTACCAGATCCCGAGACTATAGCCCCTGTGCAGCCTTGTCCCCCACCTGGGGTGACTACTGAATCCTAGCGCTCCGGGGCTAATCGTGTCTAGTTCAGGCCTGTTTATTGTCATCTGTTATTGGTGTACCAAACGAATGCGTGCTTAGAGTGAAGGGTGTCCGGTCTATTTTATGGCAGGTCTTTGTCTTCTAGGTAACGGTATTCGAACGTAAAGCCTTCCTTTTTTCTTTGTTGCCACTTTTCGTAATCAAAATAGATGTAGGTACCCTGAAAATAGATTTTAAAAAAATGAGTGATTAGAATGGAATGAAAAAGAAAAATGAATAATAAGAATGGAGCACTTGATCAAACTAGAATAAATGATCAGAGGAATATGACAAAATGATCATCACGTACACCCCGTACCCCACCCTCTACCCCTGGAGAGCCGCAGGCTACGACGACAGGTGGTGGTGATCAGCATACCTGTTCATACTCGTCTGTTATCGCTTTTGGCTCCTCATGTCTCTGGAACCACATCATATACTTGGTATGGAATCTCCAGGACTGCTTTTTAAGTGCCTTCGCTGCCAAATACTGCGCTCTTGTGCCCTTCAAATCAGAAGTACCGTATTAACTTTGAACAAAACACGTTTATACTTGTGTAGTGTAGCAGTGTGAATACACAGAACCCTTGCAGCAAGTCCTATCGCAGTTCAATTTGGAGACAACAGAATTTTACTGTCCCGAGTACTTAAACCTGTTCTTAAGTTAGATTACATAAATTATTCGTCCTCCAAATCAGAACTACCTTGGGGTTTGCCGGAAGGGGGTCTAGAAATGTTTTCACATTTCAATCTAGTCTTTCCTTGAGTATTGTTCTGTTTCTTTGTTCATTGATAACCTTGAGATACAACTCAGACAAAGAATCTTATTTCCCATAATGTATGAAATGAGAACCATGCCCAAGCTTACAAGTTCAATTATAATCTAAGTTCAGACGTGGAACTTTTGCCATGAACTGGGCCTAAAATTAAAACCCTCTCAAAAAAGTAGCTTGCATAGCAGCGCAAAGGGGTTGGCAAGAACTCCTCGCACTGCTACACAGGCTGTCAAGAGAACAGGTAGTACTTACCTCTTGATAATAGAAAATAAAGAACAAAGTTTCAGGTTGCAGTCTTTGGAAGAAGTCTACATTCTCCACGTGAGGTGGGGGATGTTGATGGTAATAAGGGGGAGCAGGGTAAGGATTCCTTGACAAGCATGGCCTAGTAAAAAAAAACAACTGTTAGAAACTTGAACCAAATACTGCATTTATGTTTCAGTGACACTGAAAAACTTAAAGGATATCTTTGGTAGATGCAATTTTTTTTATTTTTGTGGTGTCAGAGCCTCCCAACTCAAAATCCTATATTCACCTCTCACTGGCTTGCAGTTTGATATCATAGCTGCCATGGTTGACTTGGTTTCTTTTGTCATATAAACCAACATGGAAACCATGTTCATGGAAGGGATGTACAGCACTAGCTGAACACCATTGAATTTTCTTACCAATCACAGCCCACTGTGATTTTTTCATGGCCAGTCCTACATTCAAGCTCTTTTTTCAACTTGAAAACTACTGACAATCAAATCCAATACATTTGAAGTCTCAGAAAAGTCCAAAACTCTTTATCAGAGTGATATTTCATCTGTGAATTATCTAAAACTACACAAAATATTTTCAAAACCAAGAGTGAGGGCCACAGGTTTTGATCAACAATGCTTTCTGCGATTAGCTCCTCACTCAGCTGGCAAGAATAGACCTGTGGTTCTGTTTTAACATACCTAACTCTCTCCGAGTCAGCAGGTTGTGGCAAATGGTGATATGCTGCCTCTAACATCGCTAACTGGTAACATCTCTCTTTATTGAGGGGTAAAGGTCCTAAGGGTGCCACGCCCAGCAGGGGTTGTAGGTGTGCTGTATTTGTTTCTACAGGACCTTTTGTTTCATCTATTGTTCGACTTGTTGGAGTTGAGTCAAATAGTCCTGAAATATTTTGATATATTTAGCATCAAAACCAAATAAAATAGCAAAATAATGCATGAAGTCGAGGCTTTGGACAAAATCACACTTGGTGGTGTGAAACGACTGACTTGTTTTACTGTCACTCTTTTCTCTATGACTTGTTCACAGTTCACTCATAAAAATAAACATTTAAACAACAGGAAAAGTCAAAGAAATGTCAGTCGTCTTGAACCACCAAGAATGATTTAGCATGAAGTCTTGCATTCCTGCATCAGTTTTGAAGTGGCCTATTCAAAAGTCCTCTAATCCATAGGTATCCAAATCTAAGTCTTTCTAACACACAGGAACCCGAATCTAAGTTATCCTTTGCTCCACAGTACCAATAAAACAGACCTTGGGCTTAAACATTTCATACTTAAATCTCTCAAGATTTTGTGTCCTCACTTACTTGTAAGAAACTTGGAAGTGTTGTGTGGCACTCTTTGATCACTGTGGTATCTGTTCTCAAGATCTAGGAGGGGAGGGGAGGGGAGGAAGAACCATTGCTGTCAGAAATACATGATTAATTGAACCAATCTTACATATTTATGCTGGATATTTATTCTATGTACACTTATTTAAAAGAAAGGGTTGTTGCAGCATCCATTGACAACTGACAATAGGAGACTGCAAGGGACATCAGTACGTTTAATTGCAATTAATTAATTCATGGCTTCACTTGATACCTGATGCTGTCTTCAATTCTGCAAGTGTGTGTGTGTGTGTGTGTGTGTGTAGTGGTCCCATAAGAATAAATTAATTCAAGTTTAATTTTGTCATCCCTTGTGGTTTCCTATTGTCAATTGTCAATTGATTCTGTAAGTTTTTTTTTACAGTGTGAATCAAAAAACTGTGGGCACCTAAAAATATTTCTAGAGGCCCACAGTCTTTTAATTCGTACTGTAAATGTCTATTTTCTCTCATACAAAGTTACTTATTTTTGGCTTGTTTCAAGTCGGCAGGAACCAAGGCAAAAGGAAGTGAAAAAAGAAGTGACTTTGTGGGGGGGGGGAGGGGGAACTATTTTAAACTTTGATATCTCTGTATCTAACACTACCAGTGCAATTAAACTTTGATGAAAATTTAAAAGTAGTATGATACATATCCAATAAAATTCAACAATTGTGGACAAAACATTTTAGGACCCAGCACTACCTCTACTCTCTGCAGTATAATCCGTAGGAACCTGGCTTTGACTATGTAAATTTGCTGTGGCAACTGCTTGAGCTGCAATAGACTTCAGTGATGAAAAACAATCTGTTGTAGTCACATGTCTGGAAGCAGGATTAGCCATGAACTGTGCCTGTGCATTACTGATCAAGGAAGCTACGGCCTGGGTCGATACTGCCATTGATTCCACTGATGACATAGGAGGTGTACTTAATGCTGTGTTAGTTGTACTGGTTAATAATGATGAAGGTATACTCCCAGACATTCCCATCATGCCTAAATTTGCACTAGAACTTGGTACAGAGGTTGTCGGTAAGGAAGATGGTACGTTCGTTGGAGGGACAGGAACAGAAGGGGGACCTACTACTGACGTCGGTGGTTTAGTGTTAGGTACACTGTTGCGCACAGGAAAGGAGCTTGATGTTGCAACAGTAGATGTACTTGCCATTGAAAGGGAAGCAACTGATGACACTAGGTTTCCAATGTCTGTAGAATGACTTACATCTGAGGGGAAAATTTACACTTGAGGAATTCATTCTTTTTATTTTTGTGTGAGGGAGAAAGTACTTTGAAGAATGATATTTCATATGGAACAAATGACAACAAAAAGCTGAGGAAGAATGCAGTGAAAAAGTAAAGAAATCAAAAGTAAAGACAAGAAAGATGAGGGGAACAAATGGATAAAAGAAAACAGAAAAAATAATAAAAAAATTCAGAAAAAAAATAAAGTGATAGAGAATACATGCATCAAGAGTTCCATGGTACTGCTCCTAAGCGAATGCTCATGGAGAGAAAAAGTGAGACCTAAAGTCGTAAAAAATTTCTATATTTCATTTGCATTTATCTTTTCAAGAACAATGTCATTAAATATCCAAGTTTGCATACCATCAAGCTAAATCCAAATCAAATATACTGAAATATGACACATTTTATGACATTTGGTCTCACTTTTTCATCACGAGCATGCGTAGTTTGAAATGTTTGATGTGTGTAAGGACCAAGAAAAGACAGGGGAAGGAAAGGAAAAATGAGATAGCAAGGGAAGGAAAGAATGGAATTACTTACCACTATTTTGTACATTTTCGTGACTGTTCACCACCGTTGCTGTAGATCTTGGAATGCCTGTAGTTGTAGATGCCAGGGAGTGGTTTACCATATGAGGTGGTGGTTGGCTTGCTGCTGCATCAACATGGTTCTGTTGGCTACCTGCAACGACAGCGTAGCCTGATACTGGAGGAGGTGGTGTTTCTGTCACTGTTGTTTTAGAATTGGTTAAAACTTCTTCACTACTGCTGGAGGAGTGGTTTTCAAATGAGTTTGTCATCACAGAACTGGTAATAAGAACAAAAAATATCTTTAAATTACTTAACTTCAAAATATTTGTGAGTAACCCTCCCAAAGAATGGGTTTAACTGTCCAAAACTTTTTCTAAATTTTATGGATAATTCTCCTCTTTGAGTCCCTGGCCCCTGGTCCCTCCCCAGCTAGGGTATATACAAATAAATTTTAATAATTTCTAATGTAAAGACTTTGAGGTTAGACGTTTTATATTTTAGTTTCTGAATTTACTTAACACACTTGCTCAACAGTTGCTCAACACTAAAGCTCCTCAACATCAACTCATGCTTGTCATCCATTTCAACTATTCAAACCAAGCCAAGCTTGCACTCCTTTCTTCAACTGTTTCTCATCACTGGCCCTTGGGCTGGTGGAGCTGAGAAGTTGCTAGCTTAGAGTTAACCCATTGGCTGGTGATTTTCATGTTTTACTAGCCTGAAGACAGTTTTTACTAGTCATGGTCTAGTGGACTACTGCTCAGGTCAAGCACTGAACATATTAATAAGATAACTGTAATTCAGAGTTAGTTTGACTTACTTGATTGGTTTAGAGGATCCATTAGCTGTAAACAAAATGAATGCCAATTAATACAGCTGAAATGTTATTATTAATAATATTAGTCATTAAGTTTCAGTTTATTAAGAGCCCCTTACTTGATTTCAATTCAGAACTATTTACTGTTGTTGTTGAAGGTTGTCCAGAAGATGAAAGTGTTGGTTTCAGTACCGGCCGTGAGGGTGTGGTCCCTGGGAGTATAATATTTACTGTAGAGTTACCTTTAGAGTTTTTCCTTGGAGAATTCTAAAATTAAAGTCAAAAATCAACATAGGATCAATGACCCAACAATTTAAGACTTGCAACAGCAAAAAAAGTAAAGTCACTGAACAAATTGCCCCTATTTGCATAATTTTTAATTTAGTATTTTAAAGTAAAATAAACTTTACCAATTTGAAAGAAGATATTTGTGAAAGTAAAGTTTAAAAGTTCAAAAGCAAGATGGTGAATAGAAGTAAAGTTGTTGCAATTTAAAATGCCTGAAAAATGAGGCTAGTCAGGCACGACTGCTAAATGATCTAACACCAAAGTCTGTATGGTATTTTCAATCCTTGATATCTTACAAGCAGCAAATGCTATAACAATGATTCAAACTATGGCTCAAACTCTTTAAAAATTTTTCAAGTGGTCTTTTAGATAACAGTATTAATTTTTTATAATTATTTTTAAAAGAAATTTGGTTGGCCACAATATTTCGATTTGGTCTACATTAGTGTGAAGCATGCATGTCACTCAATCAAGAATAATTCTTCTTACTTGTGATGTTTGATGGTTCTTGTTAGATGATACAATTGAGGGAGGATTTGTCGTTGGTGATGACGGGAAGTTAGGAGTGGTAGGAGAGGTTGGTATTGTAGTAGTAGTAGGGGAGTTTGGAACATTATTAAAGTGTCCATGGTCATCCTCAACTTCATTTGGTGACGTCGCTAGTAATGCTACAACATATAAGTACAAATGCTTAAGAAAATGATTGGCTTGGCAACATTAATGCTGTGTGATCATAGTTTATAATGTACCAAATCCACTTGGATGTATTTGTTTTCCTATTTCAGACCACATGTCATTCTATTTCTTCATTTCTTGGTAACACTTGAGGAGATACCTTAATATGGATGAGCCTCAAACAAAGAATCATATTCTACAGGGAGTGATATGTAGTCCAAAATGGGATAACATTATACCCAGGTGGAATTGTTCTATTACAGTCAAAACAGCTCAAGTGTATCCCTGGACTCCATTAAAGATTTTATTCCTTGAGCCCCTTCTCCCTTGCTGCTAGGAATAGGTTGAACTATACCAACATTGCCATCATAGAAAAAAATGTCAATGCTGGACAAAATACATTTTACACTTACATGAATCAAGCTCAATATCTCCATCTTCATCCCCTTCCATATCAAAATCATCATACATAAACTCATTTTCCTGGAAATCTGGGTCCTGACAACAGTCCAAGTAGTATTCCATGTCTTCTCTGAGTTGCTTGATCTATAATGACAATTATAATGTATGTTGGTTAAGTATCTTCATGAATATTGCTTATAAATGTGTTTCACATTACATGGCTATCCCAGGCCTCATGTTTTATTTTAACTTGCTATATTGTACTTGTGGAAGCAGAGACAATAGGAATCTATCACAGCAATGCAAATGAAAGAATTTGTAAAGGTAATTTGGTAGTAAGATATTTACTTCAAGAACACAGGATCAAGTGGTGCTCAAGCCAAGCACTTGTGTATAAAGAATTTGAAGATGTGTCCTTCATGTGTCCTCTCTCCATTAGTGCTCCATTTCATGGGTATTTAAAAGTAATCAAAGCTACATGGAACGGAAAGAAGTTGAAAAAAGGATGCGAGGTCACTAGGAATCAAACTCAGACCTTGCTATCCTTGCTTTTCAACTTTTCACAAAAATATTCAGTTATTCATTAGAATCAACTTCAAGGTTTACACTTAGCCCAGTGATGAGTTGTTTCACAAAGGAGGGCAGTGCTTCACCTAAGGATAATTTCAAGGAGGAAAACAAGTACAATTTGCAAAAAAGACTGAATATCTAATGAATTACCAAAATTATACAGGGTTCAAAGTCTGCCAATGAAGTTTATTGTGAACTTCCAAGACACAGCTTGAACTTTGGAATGAACATATCACCCACTTGTCACAAGTCATGTGAAATGAACTGTGAGAATTTTTCAGGGTTCAATTACTTACATCTTCACTTTCAATGGTTCCATTGTCCAACATTCTGAGTATACGCTATAAACAAGATAAAAAAAGGCTTTACATCATTGTGAACACTATTGTAGAAAAATAAATAGATGTACAGTAACAGAGTCAACAAGCATGACTTTGGAGGTCTGTTTGCTAGAAAGATGAATCAGTTTTATGTGCTCTCAAATTATATACAACTAACAGAATAAAACTGGCTCCATTTATTTTATGAAACCCTGAAACAACCTCTGGGCTGATCTAAGTCAGGGTATGACTAACTCATAGATCAAACTGGAATTTAGCATGCTGGGTTTTGTGGAGGGAGGAAAACCGGAGAACCTGGAGAAAAACCCTCAAATCAAGGAAGAGACCGAACAAGAAACTTTATTCACATGAGATGTGGGGAAGGTGAGAGGCCATTATGTTACTGATATGCCACCTATTCCTTTGGCTCCTGTTCTAAAATACCCATACTTTCCTACAATGCACTGCAATCACTAACCTCTAGCTTGTCATTATGAAATCTATGTTTGTCTGTCAGTGAATGAAGATCATCAACTTTCTCTTGTTTCTATGAGAGGATATAAGCTGACTTAGTTCAGATGATAAAACAATCAACAGAAATTGAAGAATACTAAAAAAAGTTTATCTGGACACCAGAAAATTATAATTAATCAAATCACAATTTTACATATGCAGCACCTACCTGCCTTGACTAACATTCAATAGACAATAACATGCTACTCTCTGCTTTCTTACGACCCATACAGCATTTCGTTGGGACTCAATTTCATCAAATTTAAGGGTGGTGCACTTAGCATTGGCACAATGGTTTTTGATTTTTCATAGGATAATTCCATATGCAGTTAAGGATATCAAGCCATTATATTTATGCAAAGTGCTCCTCAAAGTTTAGAATAGGAAACCAGAGGAGTGATATTGTGTACCAACTTACATCTTTATCAAGCTTTTTCTTTTTAGAACCTGCATGCAACATCTCCATTTCACTTTCAAACTGATCCACCTTTAAGCAAAAAAGACGGCAGTTGTTAAAATCAGTGTAATAAGATGAAACTAATTTAATTCAAGAATTTTTTGTGAAATAAATAGTTGTCTGACTGCAACTCAAGCATTTTTAACTCTAATTACATTGAAGCTGATTATGACACTCCTGTAATGATGTATTACATATACCTGTAAACTTAATCTTTCAAGAACATCCTGAAGAGGAACAAAAAGGAAAACAAACAAGGAAAAATATGATTAAATGTGGTTATCTTTTTCTTTAATTTAATACCATCACACACATATCACATATTATCAGCATTATTTTATCAAATAAACAGGCATTCATTTCTTCTAATAATAATCATACTATCTAATAGTTGTCATAATCATCATCATCATCATACTTATCTAAATATATGGTTAATTTTCTGATAACACTCACAGTAATCCATTGTCTTGCTTCTTCTCTTTCCTTCTGTGCTGGATCAACCTTTGCTGCTAAACCTAATCCTATATAGGAACACAGAAAGCTATCAAGATAACACATCCCTTAGAACTACTATGTCTTGATACATAATGACTGAATAGATTATAATAATATTACAATTGACCTGGATCAACCTTTGCTGCTTAACCTAATCCTATATAGGAACACAGAAAGCCATCACTAATAGCCATCAAGATAACACATCCAATAGAACTACTACGTCTTACCACATGATTGATCAGATTAAAACAACAATATCAGAATACGATTAATACATAATCAATAAACCATGACATTAAAATCCACAAATAGTCTGCATAGTAGGTATTCCTAGGTTCTTGTGAATCAAATGTTTTGATATCAATTAGAAAATATATAAATCCGTAACTTATTGCTTGTCATTCTTTTTGTGTTTACTGTATTTATGAAATCGTATTTATGCAAATTAAGGCTAATTTACCTAATTACCCTGATTAAATTCCAGGTTCAAATAAATACCAGGTCAAGGAGATTGAGTTTTGTGGTCCTGTTTTTCTTTCAAAGTACCACCACTTGCTCAGGCAATACTAACACAGCATTTTACATATCATGATCTAGCAGATTTCGTATGACTCTGAAAAGGTCACAGCATGAACACAGTCATGACATGGTCAAGGCACGTCAAAGTTCTAGAAAACATTACAGTCCAGGTAAGACACACTTACAGCACCGATTGTGCCCCAAGCTTTTTACAGTCATACTAAATTTGCTCTATGACAAGAGTTTTTCATATTCTTGGCACATGAGTCAGAGTGAAATTGAATTCTGAATGACAAAGAAAATACAAAGCAGAAGATGTACATAATTTGGACAAATATTAAAGCAATAATGACTCAAAATGATTACCACACAATTTTAAAAACACCTTGTAAATAAATGCAAGGCCCCAAATAAACACAGGGTCCAAATACACACTGGATATTGAAGCCAAGTTTTCAATAAAGTTTATTCAAGGAAATGTGATAATTGTCTTAGGAAAGAAGATACCACTTGTGACCAAGATGTCTAAGTCAGGGTAATACTATCCCTTCTTGAAGGGTTTAAATCCTTTTTGATTGTCAATAACTTCCTGTTTGTAATGTGAAAAAATCTGAAGTTAATTCCACGTCATATTGTGCAAAATAATATATATTACATTTATTTGCATAAGCACCGAGTGACAGATAAGTAGAAACTTTAATCTACTATTAATAAACAGAAATTTGAGAATACAGATTTCTTGCGATAAAGAATTAAGAACAAACCTCATGCAGGAATGAGTTCATTATTATCAAACAAAAAGGAATAAGAACATTATTTTATTGTTTTGAAGACAAGTGTGTCAAGAATTTCCTAGCAAAGGACTCCCTACTGTGATTATCCTGACTGTTTGTCAGGGTACAGAGTTTGGCAAGAAAGTCTCACTTATGAGTGTTTGAAATGATCCCATTTCATATATCAATTTTGACACTCTGTCTGTAAAAAGGTGACACTGTTGTAAATGTAATGGAATAATAATGAAAAGAATGAAGTTAAATCGGAATAGAATGAAGTCAAGTGAAGGATTTAATCCGAGAACAAATCAATCTCATCACAAAAGGTCACATTTAAGTGATCATGTGAAAGATAACAGCACACTTGATCTGGAAATGTACCTAGTATTCCAGTTGGATTAGACTGTCCAATAAAAGAGATAAGATGATGAATCTTTTTTATCTAGCAATTGTATTACTTGCCATCAGTTAGGCCCTCTAAAGGCTATATTGTTTGTTTTTGCTAACTATGAATATTCAATAATTATAATGGTCGACAGAGAGTTTTCACTTAATCTGAACATTGTTATTAACTTTTTTTGTTGGTGGAATCAGCTTGGTAACTAACATTATACATGTAATTAAGCACAACCACTGATAAGCATCACTTAAGATGCTAACATTGACCAAATGTTTGTGACAACTTTTTCATAGATCGGAAAAACAAGTTGTTGACAAAAACTTTTTGCATTTGTTATTGATAACTAAATGAGCTTCCCTTTTTGAAAATGAAAACTGATATGTCTTAGATATCTCGTATTTTCATAATTTGTTACCAGTGACGTCATTCACAGGGTTTTTAGTTACTTATAACCTTTTATGGTCAACAACAATAGGTTTGAAGTTCATTTTTGGTTGGAATACATCATAGAATAGATAATCAGCACTGTGTATTGACCAGTTAACTTGCAACTCACCAACTAATCTGCTCTCTAGCAAGGCATCTAGTATCCAGTGATAATAGTAAGGTTTTCATAAAAAGTGATAAAATTAGAAATATTCCTCAAACTTAAACATGCCAATACTTCAGTTTCTAATTCTCTGTTATGCAGGGTTAGCCTAATTTTTGTCTAGAATATTCACGTGTTTCAGTGAAGGTCCATGGAATTTCAAAAATTCCAAAACCACTCTTTAATCCAGACATTCAGTATAAATTTGAAATTGCAAAACCTATCAAAGATTTAAATGCATAAAGAATTGTCACAATTGGAAGGCTATGTGAATGGAACTTTAAAAATAGAATTTCTTGAATTCACAAATACAGCTGTTTGGAAAAGTTTTAAAATGCCTACATAAAATCAACTCAAAAATTATAATTTCTAAATAATATAAAGATATCATTTAAGCATCTTGCATCAGCAGTATAGTACAATATACTGTAAAGTATGTATTGAGATAATTAAACTCAAGTGTAGAAAAACAGGTCAATGTTGTTTATGATTATAGACAAACAATGATAAGGGCATCATCACATGGTTAGACCAGATCAATTCAAAATGTCCCAATGTTATCCAGTTGATAGTGAAATATCACCTGCTGTATTATCTGATACTTCCAAATTTATCCTCTGAATAAAACTTCTGGACTATTTGAACAATTGGTTCTAGTCTGGTACATCCTTACCTTCTTTAGAGTACGCCTTGGTTTTAGTTTCTCTCTCTACTACTTTGAACCTTTCCATTTGCTAATAATATAATATTACAATTATTATTAATATCATTAATTATCAATTCTAATGCAATAATGTTAAGGAATATATCTAATTGTTTACCGGGAATCGGGAGCTTGAAAGTTTAAAAAATTCGCGTCCTGCCGCCAAAATTAAGCGGATAATGCGAACTGCATTAAGTCAGATAATAAAAGCACGCGAATGACTTACTTGTTCGATTAGTTTTCGATTATCCAAGAGCGGTTTTTTGTCCTTGATATCGTTGGATGCGACCCATGTTTTAATCTGATCTCGAAGTCGCTAAGAAAAGGAAAAAAGGCCTCAGATTTTCGCTTTAAAACTAGGGATGAAAACGAAAGTAAACCAAACTCAAGGCAAAATACTTCCACTTGGGTCTGACAAGTTGAAATTGAGTGTTCTGCTTAAGGGTTTTTACCTGTAATTTCTTAATTTCTTTTTTAAGGTCAGCTTCGTACTTTTCTTTTTGGTTAGAATTCGATGCATTGTGAACCTGTGGAGCACCAAAATACAATTAAAATCC
Source organism: Stichodactyla mertensii (assembly GCA_011800005.2). Classification (NCBI taxonomy): domain Eukaryota; kingdom Metazoa; phylum Cnidaria; class Anthozoa; order Actiniaria; family Stichodactylidae; genus Stichodactyla; species Stichodactyla mertensii. The sequence goes on along the minus strand of JAAAQI020025236.1, from coordinate 1,077 downwards.
GTGTAGACATCTAATAACACGAGGAGAGTTCGACGAATAAGGAATAACATTACATCGGTCCATAAGACTCTCTGAGAGAATAATGACAAAAATGCGTGTAGAGAGGGAAATACTACCGACCTTCTGCCAGATATCTTCAAATGTTTCGACCCCTTCACTGACTTTCTTAAGGCAGCGCTCAATCTCGCCTTGAAATGAAAAGAAAGGTGAGTTTTTGGCCGCCAAACACGGGATGGCACATGCAAGACAAGGGCCACCATGATGTTCAGTCAGTGGTTCGTCTTACCTTGAAGCTTCCTTTTATCTGCCATTACCTCGACGTTTCTCTTAATACCACCATAGCTTCGAAACTGCACAACTCCACAAGGATCTGGGGTAGCTAAACTGTGGCAATAGCAGTCTAAAAATGGGAATTTGGCCTTAAAATGGAGTCAAAAGTTGGTCTAAATTGAGTGTTTCTCGGAAGCTTTTTCACCTCACCACCATTGAAGGGTATATTATGGACTAGATGACACCTACTGCGCAAGTGTGGGCATCGCCTCGTTATCGTGTGTACCCCGCGGCATTTGAAAACTGAAGAACTTTGTTAAAAACTTTCTAAAAAGTGATCAGAAAATTTATAAATTTTCCAAATAAAACAAGGGTGGAGGGCAAAGAACTGCTGCCCTCCTTTTATTTTGGGATCTCCCAGACCTGCTTGGTTAGTCATAAAGATTCCTCTAATGCAGAAGTTTCAGCCCCCACTTCCTCCAATGATTCCTTTATCAGCCCTGAGAGTGGCATTGAAAAATTTTCTAACCAATCACAGTGAATCCAATGCACTTTGAGTCTCAGAAAAGCCCAAAACTATTAATCAGAGTGACTAACAAGCCGCAGAGAAAACGCTTTAAGGTAGCAAGCCCTGGGTAGCAAGGGTTCCCGTTTCTACACAGGCAGAACAGGCTCAGGCTGCCTTTTACACGGTACCGGATGAATTTAAATCCGTTTCAAAACTGTTAGGTACGGTGGCCCACAACTGTCACGGCAAAATAAAAAATCTCACGGCAAAATACAAAGTTTCACGGCAAAACAAAAAAA
>JAAAQI020025125.1:2319-19208 GCA_011800005.2 Stichodactyla mertensii | reverse complement strand
ATGTAACTCATTTCTGTAATGCTTCTTTTCTGAACAATGTAGTTTCATAAATATATTTCGCGGTTATTTTTCGTGCATTTTTTATGTTGGGGGGACCAAAAGGGGGGGGCAGCCGAAAATTCTGGTCATATTGGGAGAGGGGGATCACTAGTCCCTCTATGCCCATGTCCTAATATCACATTTCCTTAACTTTTAACACTAGCTTGATCGTGAACATGCCGCGGCGCACATGACGACATTTTGAAATCAGGTGTGCCAGAAGCTGGTGTTCTGATCTTAGCTTATATCGTACATACACTGCCCTAAAGACAGTTCCCAACGAATCTATTTACTATAACTGCATGATTAATAAATGAATAATAATTTATGCCAGCTTCAGTCTGATTCCTCTCCTAAAAATTATGATTCACTTACAACTTGATGAGATGTCTTGTAGAAGTTGTGTGTGTGTGTGTGTTGTTTCTCTCTCTCTCTCTTCATTGGGTTTTTTTCGACGCGTTTTCCAGTTTTGCTACGCCGCGTTATTAAAATCTACGAAATATGAATTGACAGAAGAACCCATTGAATCTATAGTGGTGCGCGAGCGTTGTGCTGGACGACTCTTTTGATACACTGCATTAAAAAGACACTATTAATATATTGTTATCATTAATTACCGACAAAAATTAACACCAAGAATAATCGTCTTTTGCAGTCCTGCCGCCTGATATCAGTTGGTTCATCTGATAATTCGACAGTTTTCGAGTAGCATTCAAAGAGATCGAACAGAAAAGAACGTGCATCAGTGTTAACCAATAACCAATGTCTTTTATCTTCGAAAATCTGGATGGTTAGTCTTAACTATTTTATTTTTTCATACAGTGTAACAAATCAATTTTACAAATAGGCTAACCATTCATGAGAATTTCTGCTGGAAAAAGGTTGACTGATTCAATTGATTTCTCTTACAGGTTCCATTTATTTCGGTCTTATCTTGTCTTTATCAATATAATTATTATTAGTATTTATCTAAGTTTAGTACTCAATAACCTAAAAGGAAAAAAAATCAAAGAAAGCTACTCACGAATTTATCTTTCCCGTCTCTCTTAATCCAGAGATAGCGTTATCATTTTTCTTGTGTTTTGTTTACTTTTATCTTATGGAGATCTTATGTACCTTGTTGTAAACATTAGTTAAGAAGACTGAAAACTGTAGTTCACGAATGCCTTTTTTCCCCAGACTCTAGATAGTTACATTGATTTTTTCTCGAAGTTTCCATTCATTTAAATCTTCTGCCTTCTTTTTGGATTGGTTTATTTTTATTTTATTAATTTGTTATTTATTATAACCTAGAATTTAGTCCTAAAGCTAAAGAAAAACACTTTAGGCAGACAGAGCTTTATCAGTGAAATTTTTTTTGCGTCAGATAAATGTTTAGAAGCTGTGGCTCAACAGAAAACAAATGTTTTCAAACTGAGCATTTCCTTTCATTGGTTTCACAAGTCGTCTAACACTAACCTAATTATCTTATTTAAATCTTAAACGTTTATGCAGCAGTTGTAGTGGCGACGCTTACAACCAAATGCCTTGAGTAATGAGATAGAGATCTAAATCTTCATTCTGTTTTAGTAAGATTTCTTTTGGTCCTTGAACCACTTGAATAACCTGTCTTCCCCGACGGATGAAGCAGCTCGATCAAATTGACCAGTGAACAAAAGACTATCGTCAAAGCGAAAATCTTCGGTCATGTGGTGCTTGAGTTGACAAAGGGGCTTAATAGCTTCTTCGAACGTTTCAATTCCAAACAAGGAAGCAAACGTTTCTATTCGTTTTTGTTATCAACTGAGAGTGAAATGGTTTGGAACAGAAGACAAACGGTTGAAAAGTGGGAGGGAATACATAATTGTTGAATACTGATTTGTATTCCTTGCTAAATTTTAGCACTTGACAAAAACAAAAGATTCAGTTCATTTGTTTAAGAAAATACTAATTTGTAAGGTTTCAAAAGGCCCTAAGGCAACACGTTTGAGTGGTACTTACTTGACTGAGCAAACTAAAAACCCTATATTTCAGAAACTGGCTTCTTCGCGTTGCCTAAGGCAAAGCAACGACTCTATGCTTTTCATAACTGAATATATAATGTCACACGAGCGTAAAAGAAAGTGTGCGGAAACTATCCGGCCAGGTTCTTTCCTTTTTCCTTGAAAAACTTCGGCGGCATGTCCGCGGGTTAAGTTCATATCTTAATTGATTTCAGAGCTTGTGGCCGTAGTTTCTTTTCTAATGGTAGAACCTATTCTAGACTCTTCAAGACGATCCCCGCCAAAGCTAAATCTAGTCCCACTGACAAGAACACGATATGCAAGCTATCCACTGCACCGGTTATTTTCAAATACACAACCGATGTTGTTTCATTCGACTTCCTCTATATGTTAAGTAACTCGTTATTCCATGCGGACTTTGATTTAATTTAATTTTTTAAACTGTGGTAATTAAAAGATTTGCTTGCTACGAGAGGAAAGAACTGTAACAGTTAATACAGTTCGGTGCTCTCTTATCTCGATGTGAGAGATTCCAAGACTACAATAAATCGCCAATGTTTATTGAAAAATAAACGGCGAATGTAACCACAGGTCATTGTGTCTTGAGGTCTACCGACAGAGACTACGTGATTCAGGATCTAAATATCCTTGTTTCGACATCCTCTGAACAATTGGCTATTCCTACAGAGAAAGTAGAAGACTCTCAACGGATGGACCAAATGACAGCGAGACTAAGGATCGCTCTTTTGTTTGATGGTGTCTCTTTTATGTATGTTTCGACAGCTGGGATAGTTTTACTTTCTCTATTCTCTCAATAAACTTCAACACCATTAGTCAATCTAATTAATTCAGTTTGACAATAACATTTAAAGTTTATTTTTTATAAATTGAGTTTAACACGGGAGAGAAATCTAATCAGTGTAAACTACTATCATGATGTTATATTTAAGACTCAACAAATTTACAACAAAGACTATATAACAATCTTCAGGCATTTTGAGCTTGAAAACTCTCTTCAACAACTTGGAATATACTTAGTAAAAATATGAATCCGTTCTATTAGTGTGTGTTTAATAATCTTTTTGAAGTATTTCACTGACAAAAATAAAGAAAGATTATACGTGAGAATACCTCAGAGTTTGGACAAGCTCAAATAAATCGCATCAATCGAAGCTCATCTGGATGTTTTGTTTTCAGTTTTCCTCTGATTTTACCTTTCAACTGATCTAATTTCCATTTCTTTTGTAAAGTTTTATTTGAATTCTATCGTCATCATTGCCATTCTTTTTGACGAGCTAACTATGCAGCTAGTTTTCTTGTTTTGTGACTATCGTGAAGAATTACTAAGGCCAGAGCAAGGGTCTACGTTACTTAATAAAAGACAGTTTGGTATGTCCCATTTGTGCTTTGTTGTATAAATGTTGATTTTTTTCGCTACTAGCCTAGGGGGTCCAAACGTCACGAAGGTGTTGAAACTTCATCGATTAGATACCACAAACACCTTCACTGCCAGTCAATTAGGGCGGGCTCAATTCAACCCCAAAACTTCCTTAGATCCTTGAATCTGAGAGCTGACCATTGCCGGATATATACTTCATTTCTTTACAAAGCCAACGAGTATCTAATAGTTTAATAACAACGAATTTCAAGTCTGAACTAATTTCTTCATGGAAGATAGGGGCATTCGTTTTGAGATTAGGTTAAAGCGGCGATTAAACAATCAAGAAGAACAATTAAAAAAGCAACAAGAATATGTTGATGAAATTTGGTTAAATTGTCTTTGACAAACAAACCCAAGAAAAGGTGGCAAAATGAGTGAAAAAAACAAAGAAGGCAATTAATCCAACCAAGGTCTTTTGTCCCCCCACGACGATATGATATAATTTGGAACTCGAGAATAACAAATTGATCATAGGATGTTAGATTAGGTCAGCCTAAAGCTCACAAACTTTAATATATGGGTAATCGAGGTATTCATAAACGATTTAAGGGCTTTAAAACTTTCTCGAATGTTACTGGTCCGGTTGGAAGATTTCTGCCTTAAACCTCTCCGCTCCGGAGACGTACTAAGACGGGAGTGATTTCTCTGTTAATTAAAGTAATGAGTCTTTGATTCTGCTTTCACTACCGTTTTACAGATTATGATGCGTCATCGCTGTCTCCCCTTTACAAGATGTCACAGCACTACAAAGTGATAAGAGCGTAAGAGAATTTCAACAATTCCTATCGCTTTTTTACGTCGTATAAAATTAATTTTAAGGAATAAATCTTATGAGGGAGTTTTTCAAGTCTTGTACTATGTGTTTGTATCCACGAAAGCTTGTAGAATGACTGTTTAAAGCTATAAGCAAACAGATGGCGAGAAGGAGGGTTTTATCTCGACATGATGCCTTTACTATCTAAGCTTTTCCGCGGCATGTAACCAAACTACCTCCGCCAGATCATAAAAAAAGCTCGAAGATTGAATATCATCGCAACAAATCGGCTCGAACGTATTCGGTTCTTAAACTGGTACACAAAACACGGTTCGGAGGTTATCAGACTTGGCAATAATTCTTTCCAAACAAGATAACAAAGATCCACTTTGGAAAAAAATCAAAGCATATGGGTTTTTCTTGTTGTATTGAAGAGAAGAGAGCTGGATGGCGGAGTTCAAAAGGGATTAAGAACATTTGATCTGTCCCATCATAAACTTCTTAATTGGTTGGGCGGAGCTTAGGTTCCCTATAACTGTCAAGAACCATCCGGGTGGCTGTTTGAACGAGTAGGTATGTGTTGCTCGTATTACTAAGGAGACAGTGACAGAAGATACATGGATACAGGGTTCGAGACAATATCGGTGTAATTGACGACGTTCACCATGTTATTTTAATCAAATTTCAATTAATGTACTCGTCGCTGATTGGTCGAGCAGTCCCGGATTGTCTGGCTGAAGTGTGGCCCGCACTCGCAAACAAAACACCTATCAATGACGTAACGAATTAAGACTGGAAGTAATTCGTAAATCCTTTTTTCGTTACAAAACGGCCCGCATATTGAGACTATTAGCCAGTCAGTGTGAAGAAGTGAGCCAGTATACAACAGAGCGAGACTCGACCTGCGGGGATCCTCGTCACAATCAACTCTGGAAGCGTTCCTGACATTCTGCTGCTGATTTAAGACAGCCGTAGGCATTTGTAGGATTGCCTTTCAGATGATGTCTTCATTCACGTCGTCCTTCACCATTGATAGCATTCTCTCTCGGCCAACCTATCGACCGCAGTGTACACCGTGTATATACAGTCATCCGTACCCTATCATGCCAACTCCTCCTGGATACATAGGTAATGTGCTTGGAATTTTTTTGATTATTGGCTGCATGTATAATCCCTATATGAATTCAGCTGACAGGCTAAGCCCTTGCAGAGCGTGATTCACCAAGTCACCCTCACGACTGAGGGTGACTTGGTTATTTTTGAGGTTCGGTGAAGGTTCTTGAGAGGTGTATCGCATGAAATCTTTAGGCTAACCCTCTCCCTCGCAACTCAACAGCTTTTGACATGACATGACGTGCTTAACTTCTCAAGAGCCCATTAAAACTTTAAAGCCTTCGAACCGTGATTTTCAGTGCGCGAGGAAATTTATCTGCAAGATGTTATGTGATTTACAAGCACGCACATCTTTTAGGATTGATAGATAAAGTTCTAGATAAACACTTTTTGCTAATGTACTGTATTTTCCTGTTTCCAGTTGGTTTTCCAAGATACGCCGATGTTTTGCGATCCCATCCGAAGCGCAAACGACGCCATAGAACAATCTTTACAGAAGACCAACTGGACCTCCTGGAAACGACCTTTCAAAAAACTCATTACCCTGATGTACTGCTTAGAGAGGAATTAGCCATGAAGGTCGACTTGAAAGAGGAACGCGTTGAGGTAGGAGAAACCCCTCTCAAAAACCACAAATATCTTGTTTTAGACCTACTGATCTTAAAATAACAACTGCTAGAGTGAATCGTAGTCTTTGTAGCAAGACTGGCGTCTTTTTTTATTATTTCCGGACAAGAGAATGAAAAAAGGGATTTTTTTGTGTGTTTTTAAGTTGGATGTGACGGCGACCTCTTTTCTGTATGAGCGATTAAGAGGCCTCTTCCTTAACCTCCAAACACAAGGTTAAGCGACAGTGAAAGTGCATGGTCCTCAAGTACCTTAGAAACTCCTATTGGGAATTTATAAATCATACTCTGCAAGCGCGGAAATGTGGTGTAAATTAATAGCGCTCAGCGATGCCCGGCCTGTGCAGAAACCCAACTGCGAATTACACGAATAAACTCGGAAAATGCCGAATTAGTATCTTCAAATATTATGGCACTTTGTGTAAGCTTTCGAGTAAAGGTGAAGAGGGGGCCTCGTTTTGGAACATTCTTTTGAAAAGAGTGTTGTTTTTTTTATTAGTTTGTATTGGTTTGAATTCAATTGCCATCGAAAGGTTAGGATTCTCAAAATGCTCGGAATTGGGATCACAGATGTACCAGATAGCCTCTTGATCGCGTTATTTTCGTTAGGTCGTGGCATGGTGCACAGATTTAGAAAGCGGTCCTCAGTTAATTGTGAAGTAAATATGATAGCCTTAACTGTCAGAAGGTAAGATTAATGATTTCTTTTGGCTGCCTTTCCTGAAGAGGCACAGAATTCGGCTACCGTACCAACGCCTACCTTTGACCGACTTAGAACCTCGATTCGTCTCGTGTACTTTATTAAGGGATTTAGGAGAAAATTCACGGAGAAAGGGCTAAGAAAATCAACGAGGAATGGCGTAGGAATTTTCGCGGAAATTCAACCAAGGCACAAAGGAAATGTCACTGGCGCCGGCACCACAAACACGGTAGAGGTATGATTTATGGTTCAAAACGGCGAATGTTTAACTTGTTATAGAGAACCATTTCACTCCTTGTACAGACCTCAGACGTGTGTCTCCACTCTACCTAACACCTCTGTGTGAAAGCGATTCTTGAGCGATGGAAAAAAAGCCACAAAAGAGACCCCAAAACCTTAACTCTTCAAATTCCATGTATTCTAAAAAAGAGTCTTAAGAAATGCATTTAGTGTGTTTTTCTTTTCTGCACGTTGTTATTTAGTACCCCACTGGCTGGGTATTTAACTAAGGTGCTATCTTTTCTTGTAGGCGTACTTTAGAAATATGTACAATTTACTAAGCCAGAGCGTGCTTTTGAATTGTTTTAGAGGTAACCTTAATTCATACACACAGGCGCCATGCAGCGAGCATCAATCTTTGGAGTGCAATCTCCCCCGATAGATTTCTTTTACTTGAAACTCTTATTGTAGAATAACGCAGCAAGGGTCTTTTCCATAGAAGTCTTATTATCGACCTTAGTTTCCGTATTTTCAGAAAATTACCACAACAGTTTAGGAAAGCGCTTGACTAATGACGAATGAAGTGTTATAAGACGAAGACACTCTGTCTGGGTGGGGCTGTAGGTAACCTTCATCAATTCTACAGAATTTTCAGAGTTATTTTAAAGAATTTCGGCGAGAAGCTGGAGGAACTTTATCTAAGTAACTATAAAAACCTTTGAAACATTTTTGGCTTCAAAGAACAGAATTAAGTTAGATATAAATCAGGTCAATTAGTAAATGTCGTTGGGTATAGGACATCTTGCTAAGAGTGTACTGAATAATATCTTTGCTCGCCAACCGATTACAAGCAATGAGTGGTAACCTTTAAACTGATTCTTATCAAGCGAGAATTCTAAATCCGGAATAAACTGAAAAACTATAATTTAAGGTTGTAGTTCATTTAGTTGTTGTCTCTATATGCACGTAAAACTCGCTTCCAAATCGAAGATCATCAGGAAGACTCCTCAATGACAAATCCCTTCTTTAGCACTTACGAAACGTTACTTTTTATGCCTCTCGTAAGCCACACAATGTTTGAACTATCCACAGATAGTGGTTTATAGTGTAAGGTTTTCCACTTTAGTGATTTAGCGACTAGTTTAGCGATTTAAACAAACCACAGAAAAGGCTTACCGTGAACAATAGCACATTTGCTAACCTCGATCCCTCGTTGGGCTCGCATTTCAAAACAAGTATTTTATGTTTTTCAAAACAAAATTAAATCGGACAATTTAATTGAATAAGTTACATTATGGAATCGCCAAGTTTAACGAGCTATTGTATTGTTAATCTTTTGTTTTAAGTTTAAGGCTTTTCTTTCGAGAGGCCTCGACAGGGTATAATAGAATTAAGTTGATGTTTGGAGTCTTTAATGTCACTTTTTGCACTGTGTTTATAAATTTAACAGATTCATTTACTTGTTATTTTTTTAAACATTTCCATTACTCAGGGAGTAATTCTAATGCGGTGGGAAAGACCAGTAAATTTGACTTTATTTTGAATAACAGAAGCAAGAGAGTTCTTGTTAGACAGCGGTGGACATCTCCCAGCTCATCAATCTTGAATACCACACTTCGTTTAATTCTCTCGCTTTCCTAGACACAAACGCAGTATCTATATAGTCATTTCAGTTGTGTTTAGAGTAAATTTCTAATGAAGATTAAGCAAACTAATGCTTTATTTGTTCGACTCAGAATCCATAATAAGACTATTAATATAATGCCGTCGTACCGAACAGAATGCTTAGTTCCTGTAGTCCAGCTCATTAGCTTTAGTTCTGATCAGTGAAAAATGACAAGAAATAATCATTTTGCATTGCCGCCAAAGAGCAAAGACCTTTCTTTTCATTGTAGTTACTTTTAACATCTTAAAATGCCTGTTAACGTCTTATTTTAATTTGAATATTTTCTTGCTGTATCGTAAGAGAATTTTGCTCCGCTTCAGTCGAGACTCTCCGTTTGCACATCCTTCTTCTTCTCAGTTGGAAACCCAACGGCTTATAAACCATATTTGTAAAAGATGATTAGATCAAAGTCGTTTTCGTACATTATTTACATCTTATAAAAGACTGTAAAATAACTTTTAGCAAGATATGATCTAAGAAATATTATGTCTTTGAAGTTTACAACGCGATTGTATTTGAGTTTCATCATATATTTTGATAGTCCAACATCAATGTTCTTTCTTTATCCATGTTCCTTTTTCGAACAGGAAAGTATAAAGGATTTAGGCCCTGTTTACATGAAGGTAGGATGATCCTACTGCTAGGTCTAGCTCTTTTGTTTTTGGTGTCCCCTGGGCAATAAAAACAAAGGACTTGTCCCTAGCACTAGGATCATCCTACCTTCATGTAAACGGGGCCTTAATCAGAACTCTAGTATCCTTACTTCTGTTACTTTATATATTACAACATTTAATGTTGATGAAGTCTGGAAATCACGGAAGGCAAACACTGGCCATCACTATGTATTTCCAATGCTGTATTTGAATTTCTGAATATATTAAGCTAACATTTTTCCTTTGAAGGGCTTATCTGTTAAAACGATTTCTATTCAGTGAAACGACTTAACATCTTAGTTTCTGTTAGTCTATTTCAGCCTGATAGGAGAATACGATCACAGCATACAACATTGAGAATCGTGCTGTTATAAAGAACCAAATCTCTTCAACTAATTTGACAGCTCTTTTCAGAATGTGGCAATTTCTTTGACAATGAAACTTCTTAATTGAGCATGTAAAATATATAATTATTATCATGTAAAAAGACTTCGTTTTAAATTATCTTTCGTGGAGGGATACGAATCCTCTCCGTTTGTCTCGTCAGATATACACAAGACCTACTACGGTCTTCTTCTCGAGGTTGGAATACGGACCCCACTTCCTTTGATTCAACAAAAAGAAAATCGATTAGCTATGTACAAAACAGCAAGGGATTACTCCGAGGGAAGCTCTCTCTCTCTCCACATCTTTATTTCATCTCATTAAAAATAAATTTTCGAGTAATGAGCTGGTGTTTGATTGGAAGAAAACGTTTTACTGCCAGTCCGCCTGAGGACTAATAAATATCTGCAAATATTTTGTAGCTCGAATGTACACGTTGTCGATTTTTTCCCGATTTAATTGCCTTTTTTTGAGATGTTCAAAGTGATGTTTTGTGAATTAGGGACAGGACAGAGAGTAGAATAGTCAAAGTGCAGGTTAAGCTTAGTGATAGCTAATAACGAGACGTAGAGTGATTTTATTTTATTTTTTGTTCTTGATCACCTGACGAACTAAATCTTTCTTTCACGGGTTAAATAAAATCACTCTAACTAATAATAATTATAGATGATAAAAGTGTTCTTATGTGGACTATACATTTAGCTTAAAGCCAAGTTAGGACAGGGTGGAAAAAATATTGCGAAATAATAACAAATTGCACATGGCGGTTAAGGTTAAGACTGTTCAGTTGATGAAGTGTGTGGTGTCTTGGGGGTACAGGTATTGAAATATGGTTTGTAATGAAGAGCAAAATTAGGTGTAACAGTAATTTTAGGTAAAAGAGCCTAAAAAAATTGTTAATCAAAGATAAGATTACTCTAGCTGATGTGAATTGAAATTGTGATATGAAAACAAAACGCGGATAAGATTAAATAGTGTAGAATATATAGCAACAGAGTTGGTAGGAAGATAATGGCTAGGCAGGTGAGAATAGTCTCGAGAGCAAGAGAGAAATCAGTAAGGTGAGGATGCAAAGGCGCTACGATTAATTTTAGGCCGCAATATCAGCTAAGAAAAAATGAAAACTAAAAGTAGTAAGAAACAAACAAACATAAAAGATCACATTGTACTTGTACACAAGCTATCGCACAACTGTAATTGAGTTCAGTGAATGTGTACACGAAGCAGGGAAAGAGAAAAACATGGAGGATAATGGAAAGTAAAGGATCATGATGATCCAAAGCATATGAACTGATAGGGAGCCAATAAGGATACACGCACCTTTGATGTCATGTAACCTTTGAAAATTTCACTTTTTAATAAAACAGTAAAGACTAGAATATTTTTCATTGATTTCAACCTTTTACCCTTTTCACAGGTTTGGTTTAAGAACAGAAGAGCAAAATGGAGAAAGCAAAAACGAGAAGCATTAGATTCGAAAAAAAGAGACGACGACTCTCCCCAGGAGCCATCGACGACCAAAGAAACGACAGAAATGACCAACAAACTAGAAGATTTTCCAGTAACGCCATACAAAGACCATGGCTTCACTAAAGACTGTATATCAAGCCTGAACTCTGATGAGTTAATTTGCTTAAATACAAACAGACAAACAAACGATTTGGGACTTCATAATCACGGTACTTAGAACTAGACCACAGTTGAAGGGAATGCACTTATGTTCTTGAGTGTCTTAATTATATTTTCTCATTTATTTATTCTAGAAATTTGAGGTACGTGTTTGAGTGCCTCGTGTATATAGTCGTGTTATGAAACAAAGATGTTAAAAAAGTTTGTGAAAGCCGAAGTAAAAAATGAGGTTCTGAAATTCTAAAAGCAGACTGAGGCTGTGAAGTTGGACGAAAAGATTTTTTTCTAACCAACGGAATTTAGCTTTGCAGATTCAAAGGTAGGTATATAGGTTCACAGGTAACTCTTACCATGAGTTTCTTTCGTTTTCCATGCGTTTGATTAAGACTAAGTAAATGAAAATTAACTTTGAGAGTTTGAGAAATTTCGTTCACTGATTTGAAAAGATGTACATTTTAAAGTCGCAGTGTTTGTGTGTTTGAGTTCTATTTTTGGACTCAAATGGAATAATAATAAGAAAAAGCTAAAAGTTTGAAGACTAAAATAGGTACTAAATGATAAAGTTAAAAAAGGGGCTCTTTATTATTACCAAGGATTACTTGGTCAGATGTCTGGAGTGTTTAGCTATGAAGTGCTAAAACACTGTCAATAAGACTTACTGCACAATAAAAAAAGAATTTACTTGCTTGAACAGACTTAATCTTTATAATTCCAGGGTATTATTATGGGAGAAAAAGGTTAAACTAGTCCTATAACTTTTAAGAGAAAAGACTTGGACAACAAAACTTCAAAATCATTTCATTATTAAGTCAATATGTCAGGTTTAATTAACTTAATCATTTCTTCGTCTTTTGGCCACACAGGGCCTGACAAAACCACAGGTAAATAACAAAACAAAAACCATTTCAGTTTCTCCTAGACAGCAAGAAGTCTTAGCATTATCTGTAAAGGCTTTTGTCCCTTAGATTTACACGTGTCTTCGAGGAGGTCAAATTTATACGATTGACCAGCAATCTAAACTTTAAGTTTTCTGTAAATATCAAGGCGACAAAGCTGTCACATTTCATTCATGTCACTATACTTCAAATAAAGCCTCGCAAAGTAAAATATCAAAAACGTCTTCCAGATACCTTGACTAGCTTAAGGTTATTTTTGGTAAGGTTTGCTACATTGATTTCCTAACGAGGTCTAAGCAAAGCTAGAAGCCCAGTTGTCTATTTGGTTTGCTTACTAAACAATCCCTTTCATCAGTGACTGAACCTCATTCAGAAGTATAAAAAGCAAATAACTTTTGTACTATTGTAAAAAAGTGCGGTCTAACCAAAAGAAATAAGGTAATTGATACATAATTTTCAGCTGCAAACTCTTAGGCATTTGTTTAGGGCTTTAGTTAAGAGAAATGTTCTTTTATTGGCCAGGTTCTCATTAAGCTAATAAGTCTAAAAGTGTTGGTTTTTGACAGGAGATGTAAATAGGACGTCTTTCTTATTGTGAAAACCTCTTGAGTGGTCGTTGTTCAATTTTATTATGGTTAATGAGTTTTTTTTGCCGGTAAACCTGTTCAAACATCCCTGTCAAGCATTCTCATTGAAATAATTGAGGTTTTATGTATAAGGTAAATCAAGAAGCTGTTGTCACAGAGTCTTATGGCTTCAGTTTTACTTAAATGTCTATTGAAGGTTTCTATTTACACTGATTAAAACAAAAAGTGCGCAATTGTTCATCGCCAAGACGCTGTTGCCGAGAATGTAAAAGCTCAGTCTTATATTGGATGGTGGAAGGGGGGCGGAGGATTTACTGACAAATGTATGTGATCCCCACTCACTGTGTGTCTAGCTATTTTTTTACCATCTTACCACGAATATTAATAACTGGTCCCTAATTTTCTTGTCTCAATCAGAAATAGCATACTGATAATGATGATAATAATCACAAGAAAGCTGCATAGACGCTGTGGGGTTTCTCTACGGGGCTTATATATTCAATGCAGGAAGCTCATTGATAATAAGCATCAAGATGATAAAGTACTACGTATAATTCTGTAAGATTATTTTTCTTTTCCCCTTCTCTGCAACTCGTAGTTTTTTGTTTTTTTAATCATAGTGTTCAGACTGCGAAAAGTAAATGGCTTATCGGTTCACTTCACTGAAAACTTGAATGTTCCCGAAGTTACACAGCACTCACAATTTACGCTTAAGTTATCCAAACAGTTTGCTAAAAGCTAATGAAATTAAAATGGGTCTTCTTAATCGGTTGTCTTTCTTTTGTTTCCAAGTACAGACTAAGGCTAGACTCAGGCAAGGATATATATTATCTTTTTTCTAGCAAACGCTGGCTTAATGGTGGATTTTTGTTCATTCCCAATTGCAAATAAACCAGCAAGACAAATGGATTTTAATTTTTCTTTTCGTGATCTAATGTTGTTGTTACGAGTTTCCCAGATAGATAAAAACAACATGGCGAGTTTATCAGTTTATGTTTAGAATATTGAAGTATTTATTTTGGACCACAATCAAACTTTTGGAAAAGAAATCTCCTTAAAACAATAAACAAACTATTCACACAAGTGATGACTCAAGTGTACAAAAGCATGAACAAACGTTCTTGGAATAACAGCTAGGACTTAAGTGGAAGAGAGCTTGCGGAAGCATTGTTTAACAGGTTCACCGAGGATACCTCGTGACCAGCGCTCCGAGAGTTGTTTAGTGGCCAGCAACACATCCAAAGAAACCTTTCCAAAGTTATATATCGTTAAACTATCAATAAGATCTTAAAACTTTTAAACTTGATGGAATAAATGGCGTGATAGAAGTTGTACATGTTGCTGCGCTGCAGACCAATAAAAGTATTCTTCTATGATGCTCTGTTCATGCAGTATTTGAGAGAACCTGTTTTTATTCCAAATTATCCGAACAAATCATTTTTTTTGGTGTACCCATAAAGTTTTCCGTGATACAAACTCAGACACCTGAATGAAATCCCCTCTAAACTATGCGGCTCTTTATTACTTTCCGTAGTTTTGGCATTTTCAGGATGCATTGCTAACCACTAAATATTTGCATTCCTGATCATAATTAGATGGCATCTCTCGGAAATATCACACAAATCCTTGAATTTGAAGTGCGTTTTTAATGAAAGAATAGGTTGCGTATGAGCGCTAACTAGAGAATCCTTAAACAAACAGGATTATGTTCTGATGTGAATTCAAAATGCCAGAGATGCTTCCACAATCCCCTTCCAAAAGACACAACCCAGTTAATGCCACTATTTAATAAAGTATTTAAAAACTTGCACTTAAGGGTTAATAATTCCTATATTTCATGTTTAATGGTGACCCTCTGGAGATTTAAGTGAGTATTGAAATGAACTTTGATAACATATGGCGGGAATTAAAGGTTTACGACACAGCTTTGTCTTTCTCGCGTTCCCGTTTTTAGGGCGGGAACCGGATGATTAATAGTTTGCTAAAAATTCACGTTAAATGCATTTGGTCGGATTACATTTGCGTTACAAGCTTATGCCAATCTTAAGTGTCGATTAAAAAACCTAATAATAAGCTATACTCTTGGGCAAAATGTGCTAAGTGAATATGTTCGTCTTTACTTTGGCTTGACGTTTTGAACAAAGGCTACGTTCCTAGGTCTATCTTTCATTCTTGTGTACCATTGTTATCTCGACTCAAGCTGGTGACATCCACTATATTTATACATCAATGTTATTTATTGGCTCGATTGTTCCTGACTAACAAGGTATGCCAATTCACGACCAGTCATAATTCTTTTAACCGAATTTTTGGCCTTTCTTAACCGGCATCGCTGCAAAAGAGAAGTGTCCTCTTTCCTTTTCCATGTAGCGTCGATTTTTACCAAATTCTTATAAACGGGTTTCAATTTTGATGATCAAGAGATACTGTTACATGCAGTCGGTTAAAGACTCTTAGCACGTTTAGTATTCATTAATTAAGGCTATCGAGCTTGTTTTACGCGAGAGGAATTTGGATACACTTGATACCAATCTCTGTGAAGACTGCATCATCAACGGTTAAAACAAACATAGATTGTAAAAGCCGTATCGGTGCACATGGTCACGTGTCACGACAAAAGAGATCGAAACAATCTCGTTTCTAGACCCTAAAAAATACTGCCATATTTGATACTATTTTAAGTTCATTTCTGTCTAAACCCGCAGGCAGAGTCTTCTTGACACCCTTGTTGGAGTTAGAAATGGGACGGGCGGCGATGGACTACACCCACATCGCACAACTGCCGAACACTTGGCACTGATAATTAGAACACTTTGACTTCTTGCCCTGGGGTGAATCTACCGGATAATAGCTTAACTTAAAAGTTTGTTGATACAGTTGGCATTGGAGCGAAAAAGTGATAAATTGACGTCGTGCAAAGAATAAGGTCAAAACAATAGAAGTGTTAACTAAGAGGTTTCAGGAGTAGTGTTTGGGTGGCAAAGAAGTAGGTCCACTAGGCCTTATGTTATGACAGAATACAACCTAGCGAATTAAAGTATTACCGGTAGCGAACATGAAAAATTTAAAGACCACATTCAACAACTTTAAGTCGGATCATATGAAACCAAACGTAGGTGAATCATCTCTAAATATAATCCTCTTAGACACGTACAACCGTCTTTTATTCCTTATTTGGATCTGACTTTTTTAAGTTATATCGCCGTTTAACGTTTTGCAATCATTATTTTTGTGCTCGAACATAGCTTCTAGTAGTTATTTTGAAATGACTTTGTTGAGATTTCTAAAACCTTTATGAGCACACGTTGCACGATACCTTATCTCTGGGCTGGAAGCATACTTCGGTATTCAGGTAGGCATCCAATTCGGAAACTCGGTGACAGGTGATTAAGAAAAATGAAAAATTGGTTCTCAGAGAGTCGGCTCGAATTAACGTTTATCTGTTTAAAGCATTAGTTGGTGACAAGGACAGAAATACGCGTTTATGGAATAGTTTCAGGTTAAAGTTGTGAGTAGTGTCCTGCCACTCATTGTACGGCTTGTAAGAAGACATCCGTTCAGACGTGGGTTTTTCATTTAGCGAACATTTGGACCAAATTTTAAAAACACTTTGAGATATACAAGAAAAAGAATGCCGCATGAAAATAAGATGGAACTATTCGAGCTAAGATCGAAAACGAATCTATGGAAGATCATAAATCAATGTTGTCAACCATCATAGAAAAATCGGTACCTCATTCGCTGTAGTCAGTGATACTGGATATCGGATAAAGTACTCGATGGTTATATTGGTCGCTCAATACTTAGTCATTAAACACCGTTAACAGATATCGTTTAGAGGTCCTTTTACAGGGTCATTTTCGGTTTGTAACTGGTGTCCTTATAAGCTTGACCTTCGGAGGAATTCGGAAGAATGCTTTAACACTTTAACTCTTGTCTTCGCGCTTTTATTTACCATATCCCACTATCTTTAGGGGTAAAATCGAACGTCTTTTCCGCAAAAGCAACATCAACATATGGCGGGTTTACTTGAAGGACTCAAGTCAACATGGGCGTATTTGAATCTATACTTCTGGATGCTGATTGAGGTGGGTGGGTGAGTGCGGGGGGGGGGGGGGGGGGGGGTTGTTTTTTTTGTTTTTCTGTCCCTTTTCAAATTTTTGGAAAGAAAAACATACCAGTAATTTTGCGTGTTTTTTT
>JAAAQI020025014.1:0-19213 GCA_011800005.2 Stichodactyla mertensii | reverse complement strand
TTCCGCAACCCTTCACACTACCTCCCTGGTATATTTCTCAATATTATTTATCTTCCTCAATTTCCCCCCCCCCCCCCCCCACCCCCACCCTTCTCCACGCTATAATAAATGTGAACTACAAAGCCCCCATGTTTTATCTCACGAAAAGATCTCCAAATTCAATTGCTAACATGACGTCAATTTGTGGAGGGTCGCTATAGCAACAAGGATCGATTTGGCGCCGGAACTTGACCACAAAGATAGCTTATGAATAAACGTCTTCCTTTTGAACGTTTGTCAACGTTTAACTCTGAATATTTGCTAGGATTGAATCGCTTTTAAGCCTTCCTTGTTATCTCTAACACAGCTTGTAGTGGCTGTGAATCTTGAAGCTCCAAATGAGCCTTCAAAATGATGACGGGTGAGCATTTTTTAAGGAATTTCAATCCAAATGTTTAAATTTAACTCTCAAATATCGTTATTATTTCAGAGTTTCGTCTATAAATGAAGACAAAAAGATGCCACAGCAAAGCCCAGACGTTAAAGCAAACGAAAAAGCAATGAAATATCTGTCAGATATCGGTATGTATGGGGTATTTTTTCTAGAAATGTTTACAGAAGTGTTGGGATTATTACTAGTGGTTCTGGTTCACTTGAAGCGCTTCAAACACTACATCGTCTGTGAATCTTTTTATTTTTTGTTGTTGTGGTTTAAAACGTGGGATATTTTGATAACGATCTCCTGTGTCATCAAGGACTCTTAGTTAGATTCCTTGTTTTGATCAAGTGTCGTTTCTTATTGTTTGGTCTGCAGAGAATAAACAGTAAACAAACAGGGAACGACAATCTTGAAAAATTTCACTTCAAAATGCGTCTCCATGTCGGAAATAAAGGTTGAATTCGTCTAGAATAACCTAAATTCACCATGAAATTATCTCCATAAAGCTATATTAATAAACGTGTCTAGAGTATTTTAGTGTAGATCGTGTTTTTAGACGTCATTTTAAAGTTGTCAAGCTCAGATGTCGAGGGGCACATGTGTACACAAGGATTTTGGAGTCATGTTTTGTCATCTCGTAGAACTTTAATAATATCTTTTAGTTTTTCAAAACTTATAAATTTCTCTAATCTGACAAGAACCATGTTTCTTATTACTAATTTAAGAGTAGAGTATTGCAGATATTGAAGATATGAATAATATTTGCACAATATAGACAATTTTATTTCACATAAAATTTTATGTAAGCATATTTAGTTTGACTTGCCACAAAAACCTAGATTTATTCATGTTGTTCTTATTATCTTTTTATTACCATTTCCTATATACATGTAGCTCTGTAAATAAATTAGTCAATTTTAAAACCAACATCAATAAATATATTTTAGTTATAATCAGTATAATCTTTGCTATTGAGGTTTTTTATGTGACATTACGCTTACAAGAAATTTGTTTTATTTGAAAAAGGGTTTTACTGTCAAATCACTATCACACAGAAATTAGGCTGCAAAATTTCATTAAGATTACACACGTAAACTATTGAAGATATAATTTTTCAAAAATCCAAAATTTTACAAAGGAATGATTGTATGTTTGCTGGCAAAATTTGCCTGCCTGCATACATTTCTTTGTAAAATTCCTAAGGTTTAAACTAGTTCAAAAATTCACCTCTTCTGTGGATTCTGAATAACCTTCATGAAACTTCACAGTTTTACTAATATCTACATGACAAATTTGACTGTAAACTCCTTTTTCAGTTAAAATGAATTCCGCGACTCAAATGACATTACAATGAAAAACCTCAATATATTTAATATTTTTCTAGAAAATTACTCAAAGATCTTGGCATTGAAAACTTATTACTTTTTGTAACCTTACAGAGGAGAACCATGCTGAAAGAACTCAGTGCTGTTAAGAATTCAATCAATAAGAAAAAATTAATTAAAAATTATTTTAACAAGTGTGTATGAATTGTTTTTACAATATTGGAAGATTAAAAAGAAATATGTGGAAATCAGCATGTGAAAGCTGTTTCAGTTTCATTGCTTTCTATTGGATTTTAATAGATTTTGGTACTGTTTTTTTCTTTTTTCAAATCACAAATCCCTTGGATGTGGATGGGTTAAAAAAGACATAAAATATATCATCTGTGTATGCAGTTATCATCTGAATGCAGTTATTACTAGAAAGTCTTCATTACTTAATTTAAGAATGACATTAATATTTCCTTACCAGTATTTTAATCATCTATAATGTGGTCTAGCTAGTTGACGACTAGTGTCAGTATGACAAGTTTGCTAATCCCTTTGAACCATGCAGTAATAACCAAATAGAAGCTGCCGATACTTTAATTATTGTTTTAACCAATCTATAAATGTAGCCAATGTGAATACAAAGTGGAATATCAATATTTAGAATCCCATCACATTAAAAAAAAAAAATACATGTAATCATGGTTTTCTTTGAATGAGAAACCTATCTTCCTACATCTGTCTGACTCTCTCTGTTCTCATTATCTCTTAGTCAACTTAATACATCAAACCACCTTGTACAATAGTTTGCTGGAGTGAGGTGCTTAAAGTAGTTACTATAACCTGTACAGCCTTTTAAATCACAATGAAATGGAAAATAGAGTTGCAGTAGATAGAAAATGAAAAAATTGAAATGTTTAACATTTATAACACGCAATAGGTCATTAATTTTGCACTAACAGGTCATGTGATCACAACTCCCTGAAATCAAGCACTACTGTCAAAATGAACTCCAGAAATGAAAAGAGCATCTCAATATTAGTAAGAGGGTGACGTTTCAACTCAAAATGTTTGACACAGGAGAAATGGCATGAAATATAAAATTGAACATTTTTTGAGAGTTTGTATGAAAAAATGTACTGGACTGCATGAGCATGCTGTCCAGCACATTTTCCTATACAAATCCTAATAAAAGTTTTTGTTATATATATTTTGTGCTATTTCTCCTGTGTCAAACATTTCGAGTTAAAACTTCACCTTCCTACTAATATTGAGATACTCTTTCCATTTCTGGAGTTCATTTTGAGAGTAGTGCTTGATTTAAGGGAGTTGTGGTCATGTGACCTGTTCGTGCAAATGACCTATTTCTATATACAATCAAATGTGCAGGACTGCCATTAACATGTTCATCCAAGCCATGTGAAGGTCTAATCATTTGCAGACATCATTATAAAGGTGGCATCTTGTCCTCATTTATTTTAAGACTCTGAGTGTTGGTCCTGCCAGGGCTCGAGTAGTGTAATTGTTTTAGTAAAAATCTAATTTTGTTTCTCTGGAGTAACATTTTGCAGTAATTCTTTCATATCTTGTGCGATCTGCATCAGAATACTAGTAGAATATTAGTAAATTTTTACTATTAAATGTAAAATATAGTGACAGTGCAAATAAGATGAATTGCAAGTTTGATGAGGTTTCTTAATATTGTCCTGTATGTCCCATTATTTTCCTTTTTTGTATGATAAAAAGTATTATTTTTGTTTAATCTTTATACTCTGCTTCATTTACAGTTAATAATAGGACAATAAAATGACTTTTGGAGGGATTATTGTTTATTTGTGCCTGCATAGTGTCATTTGCAGCCAACTGAGCACATGTTTTCAAGAGGGCGGTTTTCTGTTTGGCAGCATACATTGATAATAATGTTGATTTTCTGTTTCTAGATGATGTTACTTGGGAGTCATTATTATTTTCTGATTCACTCATCACCACATCAGAAACTGGCAAGGTAAGATATTTGTTAAGATTAACTTTGTTCAGATAGGGTTAGCAAGTCAGAATGAATGCATGAACTTAAGAATGCTAGAAGTTATTTCTCCTTCTAATTAAAGCTAGTTCTTGATATACTCTCAAAATTGGCAAAGAAGGTTGTTGATCAGCTTATGGCTCCCTAGATAATATCTTTACTGATCTTATAATTATAATTTTAATATAATAATTATAATCAGAATTTTCACAGTTCTTTTCTACCTTAAAAACATAAATAGAATTGAAGGGGTTAAAATGAAAACGGTCTAAGTGACTTTTCGGCATGATTTTCAGATTCACTCAAATCGTTCCAAAATTGCACCAAACAGCTTCATTTCATTGAAATATTGTTGTTTGGTGTGTATTTTTCTTGAGTTCGTAATCTAACTTAAGTTGCTTATTCAATTTCACTTAGGTCTCATGTAATATGCAAAGCTATGAGTTAATTCACGGACGAGTGAACGGTTGTCAAGTGACGCCGGCTTGTAGCTATGAAAAGATTTCGTTCTTTCCAGGATGAACTCAAGAAAAATGGACACCAAACAACAATATTTAAACGAAATGAAGCTGTTTGGTGCAATTTTGGAACGATTTGAGTGAATCTGAAAAATCATGCCGAAAAGTCACTTAGACCGTTTTCATTTTAACCCCTTCAATTGTATATACAAAATTGTCTTCAGTAATGGAGTTGGTTTGCTGAAAAAATGGAACATTGGCACTAAGAGATTGAATTAAATGCAGTTACTTATAAGCTTTTTTGTGGTGTTTTTTAATTTTTTATGTACAACAAAAAATAAAATAAATTTTTAATTGTGCTTGATGGGTCTTCTATAAATGTGTAGGCATCCACTTGCTAAAACAAGTTATATATGTATTTAAACACAATGATTGATCTTTTTAATAAAAGAAAGCACAAATTGTTTTCACATGCAATAAAAAAGATGTGTGAAATGGCTTTCTCTTTTATTGGATTAATAATTATTTTGGAGGTTAGAAATTGTTAAAGTTTGGTAGATTATCTACCTAGTGTAGTACTTCAGGTTTTGTACGTCAGTTTGTTCACAGCATTGGAATGACAATTTGGAATAGAATTTTATGATATTGTTACTGTAGATGCTATGAAATTCAAGGAGAATTCATTGGAGGCCTCGGGAATCGTCGCTCGTCGCTTCGTGACTCGTGTGATATCGTTTTTCTCACGAAATTCAACGAGGAATTCCCTCGTCCTCCCATGAATTTTCCTATAGAATTCTTGGGGCAAGTCTGGGTTATTGACATAGGCCTTTACTGAGATAGTGAACATGATGCATTGAGGTCTAACTTCATACACACATCTATTGCACATGGTGCTGTTAGTACTAAAGCTACACCACATTGCAACCTATTTGTCTATCTCATCACTAATTGATGAATGTGCAGTATTTCATGTAATTTGTTTTATAAATTCATCACAATTATTAATTTTGAATTCAGGAAATAGGAGAAATGAAAATAACTGTTGAACCAGCCACCTGGAAGGACGAACCATGTTATCTTGTCCATGCAAACAGCCATGGTGTAATTGATCATTTACCTATTGGTACATCAGTGACAGCATATGTCAACAGATCTCTAAAAACTCTAGAACAAACTCATTATGAATATGTCAAGGTAAAATATGAATTATAATCATACCTTTACTCTGTAAAGGAGCAGTTCCGAGTGATATCAGCATTAGTTCTAGGTATTTTGTTTTCTTTATAGATACATGTACTGGTATGTACATGTCCTGGTCCAGTGAATGTGTAATATTTAATGTGTTCCTTGAGATTGTTTCTATTAATTTCAATATGGTGCAGTGGTTTCAGTATCAATAATCATTAAATATTGTCATATATCAGATTCCTGACAACCCACTGGACAGAAGAACATTCCTAACGCTACATGATAATATTTATACAGTACGAAAGACTATGTCTCAAGGAGTGGTAAGTAAAACTAGTCAAACAAAAGAATTTTGCATCATTTTGGGTGATCTATATGTACCAGTGGTCTACTAACTATCAGAACATGTAATTAGTCATGTGACCACCTTTAGTCACATGACAAACATTGTTTACAGAAGCTGAGTGGCTGAGCAAGGGCACTAGGACAAAGTCATTGTGTGTATGTGATATTAATAATCCAGCTACAAATTGTACTTATCTACGGTGGCCCATAAGTGACATAACAAATTTACTACTTTCTTTTCTTGCGACTTCTTTTGTGATGAGTTTTTCAAAAATTTCAAGTTTGTAACTCGAAATTTTGAGATTGGAAACACAAAATTTCAAGATTGGAAATGCAAAATTTCGAGTTTGTTACTCGAAATATTGAGATTGGAAACACAAAATTTCGAGATTGGAAACACAAAATTTTGAGATTGGAAACACAAAATTTCAAGTTTGTAACTCAAAATTTCGAGATAGGAAACACAAAAATCCAGAAACACGTTGGTGTCTACCACTTTCTCACGTCTTCACCCCTGACGAGAAACGTGAGATTTAGCGCCTAGTTCCTTCTTTACACACCCTCCCCTATCCTCCTTTTTCCTATAATATGTACTTTCCACAATCCATACACATTTCTTTCAAGTTTCCCTTTCAAGGTCCCCCCCCTCCTTTAATTAATTAAGTAAATAATGAAGTAAATAATGTAATTTTTTATTTTTATTTTTAATTTAATTTTTAATTTTTTTAAATTTTATTTATTTATTTACTTATTTATTTTTAAATTTTATTTTATTTTATTTATTTTATTTATTTATTTATTTATTTATTTATTTATATTTTATTTTATATTTTATTTTGATTTGATTTTAATTTAATTTAATTTAATTTAATTTTTTTTAAATTTTTTCTATATTTCTTTATTTTTATTCCTTTATTTATTTTTATTTATTCACTTATTTATTTATTATTCATTTCATTTTATTTCATTCTATTTATTTTCTATTTTACTTTAATGAATTAATAAATTTATTTTTTTATTTTTATTTTATTTATTTTTATTTTTATTTCATTTCACTTCATCTCATTTTATATTTTATTTATTTTTATTTTATTTCATTTATTTATTTATTTTACCTATTTATTTATCTTTAATAACTTCCACTATATGTTTCACTATGTGTTTAAATACTTTAACACACCCCTCTGTCCACATACATTACCTGCCCCATTCACCCTACACACACACAACCCTCCCCTTCTCTCCCCTTCTCCTCCCCATCTTACCACCTTCATTTTAGCTTTGGTCCGAATACCTGTTAATCCCAACACAGTGCTATTGTTCTATGTTGGAATATCAATAAGAATTTTATTTTATTTTATTTTATCTTATTTTTATTTTATTTTTTATTATTTATTTTTTTTATTTTTTTATTTTTCCTATATTTCTTTATTTTTATTCCTTTACTTATTTTTATTTATTCATTTCTTTATTTATTATTCATTTCATTTCATTTTATTTCATTCTATTTATTTTCTATTTTACTTTAATAAATTAATAAATAAATTTATTTATTTTTATTTAATTTATTTTTTTATTTTTTTATTTTTTTATTTTTATTTTTATTTTTATTTCATTTCACTTCATCTTATTTTATCTTTTATTTATTTTTATTTTATTTTATTTTATTTATTTATTTTACCTATTTATTTCTTTTATTAATTTATCTTTAATAACTTCCACTATATGTTTCACTATGTGTTTCCAATCTCGAAATTTCGAGTTACAAACTCGAAATTTTTGAAAAACTCATCACGAAAGAAGTCGCAAGAAAAGAAAGTAGTAAATTTGTTATGTCCCTTATGGGCCACCGGTACTTATCTGATGTTAGTCCTTTGTAGCTCTCACGTCAAGTTAATTTATGGCGGAGAACGGACAGGAACCCAAATTCGAAACCAGATATTCAAACGGAACGTTCGTTTGCCCGTGTTCGGTAGATGTCGCTTTATAAAGCAAATAACAGAGGCCAGAAAGGTCAAAGGTAGAGGGAATAATACTTGATAACCACAAAGGAGTGCAGATACATACAATGTGTAACTTGACGTGAGAGCTACAAAGGACTAACATCAGATAAGTACAATTTGTAGCTGGATTATTAATATCACAGACGCACAACGACTTTGTCCTAGTGCCCTTGGGCTGAGAAGCTGATTTCAATTTTTCACTTATTTAGGCTAGTTTGTCAGAGAGAATCCAAGTTAAAGTTTATGTGAATGAAGACGATTTTAGATCCAAATTACAACACTCTTCATGATTATAATTTTCTAAGGGATTTTTTGTCCCTGCCGCCCAGCAGTCTAAAGTTAAATTTGCCTAAGTGACATTTAGTATAGCCACATTAAAATCCATTTAACTATTTTCAACAGGAAGTTGAGAAAACAGAGTTCCAGTTAACAACAGATGATTTTAAAGGTTTCATATCGGAAGGATCCAATCTGTTACTACAACGAGTGATGGTCAAAACAGGAATCCCAGATGGAATGGTCTTTACTACTTTTGACACAGATACAAACCTAAAAACCTCCACTTACGTGAGTATAATGAGAAAGAAAATAGAGGTGAATGAACAAGTGAATAGATGAATGAATGAATGAATGATTGACTGATTGATTAATTGATTGAATGAATGATTGAATAAATAAATGAATGAATGAATGAGAGAGTAGGGGAATAAATCAATGGCTGTTTTTTTATTCTCAAAGAATATCTATTCAGCTTACAGTGTGACGCAGACAAGTGCAACCACTTTTAATGTATTTGGTACTTTTATGCATGGGCTTTTGAACCGACACATTTCGATGAGAAACTGAATGGCATGTAAAAGCTCATTTGGCAACAAAACTCCCTTGCATAGAAGTATGCAAATACATTAAAAGTGGTCATACTTTTGCGCGTTGTGTTGTAAGAGCAGAATTTCATTAATCTCATCCCAACCATCCGTGCATTTAACCAATAACACTTAGTTCCATGAGTGATGTTAGGAGTACAGTTGTGCCACTCCCCCAGTTTTTCGTTTATAAAACTCAAATCCACACTAGGCTAATAATTGCCCTATATCATTATAACATCATAGCTAGTTCATAAGGGGGACATATTCCTCCACAAATCGATCGAAATTTCAGCAAAATTTGCTCTACTAAGAATTGACTTCTCTCAAATTGTCTGGTTTCCAAATATAAGATGTACTGATGTTTAATACACAATATTTACTGTATTTGGTGGCTGTTACCGTTTTTCTCCGGTCTACAAAATGTATTTCATATCAATTTTTTTCTTTGTGTTGTTACTGTTTTGTCCCCCTCCCACGACCATGATCCTTAGCGTTCAAACAATAGATTGTTTTAATATGACGTCATAGTGAAATAGGGGAATAGAGCTGTTAAGTGTGATGTAATTCGAACGAAAAACGACTTCCGGGTCCAAAATGAAAAGTAGTTCTTTGAAGATTTTTCTTGCTTTGTTCTTCATAGTAGGAATTGGTGTACATAGGTCTGTTTATTACAGGTGGAGGAAGAATTGTGGATAAACGTTTTGGTTTTATTTTAGCACATTTTGTGAAAAATTGGACCCGGAAATACGTCACAACTTAACAGCTCTATAGACCTCGGTTGTGACGTAATGTCTTCCCATTTCAGATCACGTGTCATTCCCTTGGAAATAAGGTTCTTAACTTGAGGTACATCCATATCAATGTATCTTCTTAAGTGTTACCATGAAACAAAGAAATAAAGCCCAGGAGAATGACACGTGGTGTGAAATGGAAAAACATTACGCCCATGCAAGCTAAAAAGGTCTGTTGATTTTCTGGTTTCTATGAAAGTTTCCTAAAACTAAATTAAAAGGCTAAAAATTCCATCAAAACAAACGAACGAACAAACAAACAAACACGCACCGAAACCGTAGCCAATGGAAAAGAAGAAAATTGTTTTCTCGCTGTCGTCGGCTTCGTAAATCCACTAGAAACCATCGTAAGTTTGTTCAATTTTTCCTTTCTTCTAGCGTTCGCTTGGAGAAAAAACAGAAGCGATTGCATCTGAAGAACAGACGTTAATAGGAGTAGAAAGAACTATAGATTCATCAGATGACACTCCTTCAATCTGGCATGCCTACTTCCTGAACAGCGGGTAACTATCGATATACACGTACAAGAAAAAGAATCCAATAAAAACAAGACATGAACGATAAGAACAAACATTGTCATTACATTACACGAGATTCAAAGTGCAATTCTACTAATGGAACAAAATGACTAAAAGGGATATTTGATAGATTTGATAGATAAAACATGAGGAGAGACACTTAGGGAAAACTTCGGGCGTCGTACTTTCATTTTCAAAATGGATAACTTTGATTGTGAGCGTGATTCAAACTTGGTTTGATGTCACTGATTAGTAACATTTCAAAAATAAGACAATTCTTTGATGTTAGTATATACCATTTTATATCATGTCACGAAAAGGCTCCAATAACTGCCTTCGCTTTCTCTTAGATTGGGTCACCAATGTGTCACGCCCTATACTTCATTTGTGCTCAAGAAAAACCAAAGAAAGAAATGATACTCAAGGATATGTTTTATTTCCAGGCACTTAGCATCAAGAACACAACTAGGATCACAGGTCAAAATGAGTTTGTTGGAACTACCAGAACCAGCCCTAAAGGATGGTGAGAAAACTACCAACTGTGATCGTCAAAATAAATGAAATTTGCTTTTTGCCAGGAAGCTGCTGGGGTGGCTTACAATATCTTCTCACAGCTCAGGCCCTGGTTTGACTTGTATATATCTCGAGCGACATTAATACCCCCAAGAACTTCACAGCCAGCCGAAATTCTAATTCGGGAGCTGCATTTTATGTATGTTAGTCGCTTTTGGATTTTCTTTCCGTCCGTCCGTCCGTCCGATCGTTCGATCGTTCGATCGTTCGTTCGTTCGTTCATTCATTTTTTCAATCATTTTTTGTTCATTGGTCCATTCGCTCGCTCGCTTTCTTGTACTCCCATTCTTACTTAATTTTTTATTTCTTTTTTTCTTTTTTTACTTCTATTTAAATTTTGATTCGCTTTTTAAAATTTTGTCATTGCTACAGAGCTACCAAAATCAACGGCAGAAGAAAAGAAACCAAAGCCACTGAAATGGGACGAAGACATGCAACTATATTCACGCTTTTTAGACAGAAAGGTAAAAAAAATCGATTTCTTTAGAGTCAGGAGGGAAAATGGTGGCTGGTCTATCTTTAAGGATGGTTTTCATGTGATCGCTGTCGATCGCTGGATCGTCTAAAATTTGACCAGCGATTGTCAACGATCACATGAGAACACTTCTCAGCGGTCATCAGTGATTACATCTGAACATATGGTAGCGTTACTCAGCGATGGTTAGCGATCATAGGGTTGAGTGATTTGGACCATAGTTAATAGAGGGAGTCCTCGCTCTATAACTATGCTTCAAGACGACCCGATATGAGAACCAGGCTTTAGGGTTGAAAAATGGCGTATCGGTAAAACCGGTTTACCTTTGTATGGGACCTGCCTCCCTTCGTGTCCTACTTGGCATGACCCGAGAAAGGACAAGAATTTTTAAAGTTTCATTTCATTGAAGTTCTTCCATCTCTTTTCTCGATCCAGGCCGAACTTTCCGATGACCACGCAACATACATGAGACGTCACCCAGAACTACGCGCGTTATTGGCAGACTTCCTGCAGTTCCTGCTGCTCAGAAAACCAGATGATGTCTGTGAATTTGCATCGGATTTCTTTGCGGCGTTTTCCTCGGGCTCTCCATCTGCTCCTTCGTTCGCTCGCTCAGAACCATCACAACCTTCACAACCTTCACCCATCCCATAACAAGATCCTAACCATTTGTTGTACAGCTTGGAAATTAGATTAGTTTATTTGGTACTTTAATTATTTTTTCAAGTCATCAAAAGAAATGATAATATTATGAACATACTAGAATCCATCACACGAACCGTGAAGCTATCGTAAGATACGTGTGGTATGTTTACTTCTTGTCTCATGCTGTGCACATTGGAACCAGCTGTGGGCTTTTGAATGATCTAAGGGGAATAAAAATCCTTCACTAATGGAAGTGTAATCTATTTTCAAAATGCAGTGATTCCTGAATATACTGCTGATTCATTGATTAAGCCACTTTAGTTACATCAAACAAAGGCATACATCAGTTTGATCGAACCCTGAAACAACCTCCAGGCTGATCTAAATCAGGGCACAGCTAACTCACAGAATCGAATTGGGATTTAACAAAATTCAAATCTGCCAACTTGCAATGCCCAACTTCAGCAATACAAACAGTTTGGAATTCCCGAGCCCTTTATTAACAGTTAAGTGCAAATCATACCATGTTGTCTTCATTGTATTATA
Organism: Stichodactyla mertensii; assembly: GCA_011800005.2. Taxonomy (NCBI): domain Eukaryota; kingdom Metazoa; phylum Cnidaria; class Anthozoa; order Actiniaria; family Stichodactylidae; genus Stichodactyla; species Stichodactyla mertensii. The sequence goes on along the minus strand of JAAAQI020025014.1, from coordinate 7,054 downwards.
CGGCGCTTCTGTTGTACCTTGTTTGCTAGAGTTCAGTTTCCAGGAACTGAAACTTACTAAGGTGCGATCCATACGCCGCTTCACTCATGTGCCGAACCTAATTGATGAATTAAGTTCGGCAAAAGAGCGGCGTATGAATCAGTTTGGTCCGGCAGTTTCAATTTGGTACGGCAAACACATTAAGTTCGGCAGGGCTTGCCGCTTTACGCGACACTGGAGCGGCAGCTGATTCATACGGCACTCTTCTCATGTGCCGAACCTAATTGATGAGTTATACACGATGAAAATCTTCCCACAATTCTCTCTAATATTACTTTGTGCATGCTTAAGGCATTCTCACATGAAAATATAATCCAGTTCGACAGATTAAGTTCGCCGTCTGAATCACCAGTCGCTCTAAGACGATTCGGGGTCGAACTTAATTGTATTAGGTTCGGCAGTGGAGCGGCGTGTGGATCGGATCTTACTGGCATAGGCATAAATAGGTATTTACCATTAGGCAATAAAACCAGGGCAAATGTTGTGAGAACTGTTTTCTATTAAAAACACGAGTGTACATGTGTTTATGTTGAAACCTTGAAACGTGTTATGGAGTTCTATGTCACCAATTTATACCCTTGAATAGGCAAGGAAGCATACCCTTGGATAGCCAGGAATTATACCCTTGAGGAATCCTGCCAGGATAGGCCAGGAATCATCTAGACAACACTGAAAACTGAAATAAATGATACACTGTGGATATAAAGATCGTGGATATAAGATCGTACTGTATGGGGATTTTTAACCGTGTGATTTGGATACTGCAGGTGTAGCATCAATCTTATGAAATAACTATTTTCTATTCTATTCTATTTTTCAGGTAACAGATGTCTCATTTGAAGGCATTACTATACTAAAAGAAATGAAGCCTTTACAGTCAAACCAGCTCAAGCGCACCCCTTAAACTCCATTAATGATTTCATTATTCGTATCCAAACTCTATTTTCTACTCGCATTTTGATTGGATTCTTCGACGAGTGCCAGAGTGAATAATAAACACAATGCGATGAGCAGGTTTGACTTAAAATGTCACAGGCCCTGAGCCGAGACATCAGAGAATGAAAACCTTTGTTCATACCCGCGTGAACTCGTTCTGAAGTGTTTGAATGCGAGGCCACAAGGGGGAAATGTATTGTTTTAACCAACATGGCCGCCGCCTGATTAAAGCCCATAAAAAAAGCATTATTGGCCAGGATGTTTTGACGAAAAAGTCGGTCTTTTTATCAAAGAAAAAAATCTTGTAATGCATCGCGTCTCAGCTCACGGAAATGTGTGATGTTTCAAAATGTCTCCGGCTAAGGCTATCAGTGATGGCCAATTTCATAAGGCACTGTTGCATGGCTGGGAGCAAAATATTTGTCAAATCTCTGAATTCTGTTTAGAGCTTTTAAGTTGCGACGTATTTCCGGGTCAGATTTTTCACAATATGCGCTAAAAATGAAGCCAAACGTTTATCCACAACTCCTCCTCCACCTGTAATAAACGGAACTATGTACAACAATTCCTGAGACGAAGAAAAAAGCAAGAAAAATTTTCACAGCACTGCTTTTCATTATACATTTTGGACCCGGAAGTGGCTTTTCTTTTTCATTCAAGTGAAGTGACCCTTTAAAAGCTTTTTGGTGACCATGAAAACGTTCCAAGTACAATCTGACGTCATCTGAGAAAAATATATCAGTGAAAGTCTGTTATTGTTGTGAAATCAAAGAATCAGTAGGACTTAAAAGGTTTTGAAATAAAAACTGAAAATGGAAATGAAAAAAAGGGAAAAAACCACGATCGCTAAATTCAATTTTCATTGCTTGTTTATTTGTTATAGGACAAACCATCTGTTACTTCCCTTAAAATAGATTAAAAACTCTCTCTCTCTCTCTCTCTCTCTTCGGCAGTCCATCGAGTTTCGATGTTGACAGTGTACTGAGTTTTCAGTTGTATCTTTGAAGGCGTGATAATGCGTGGCCACAAGGCCTTCGTTGGATCTTGGAGTGTCTTCCACATTGGTCACATCTGTGTGCTGACTGGTCTGGCATGGAATGCGTTCGTGGCATAGCATATTCTTTCGTCAGTCGTTTCTCTTCCATTTCTGGGATTAACTTCAGTCCTCACAATACAGCTATTTATAATGGTCCAGAACATCTCTACACCCCGGTGTTGGGGTTTAAAGGCAGTGTGTTTCTTATGTTGCCCTTAAGCACATCTTTTTATTGCAGTTTCTATCCAACATGCTCTCCATAGAAGATGGCTTTTCGGCAAGCTTTCATCAGGCATTAACTTTTGACATGGACAACCCATCGCAGCTGAGAAGATAAGGAATTCTGCACTGATTATCCTAGCACGTTTGAGCACTTAATGCACTATATTTGCCGCAAATAACGTAGTTAAAAATGTAATTACATTTTGAATATCTGCAGTTTTTGATCCTATTTCAAAACCTTGTTATCTCATATAGCCCATATAGGAATCAAAATATCTGCGGAATCGATCGCCATAATAAGACGTTCCCATGCCAGTTATGAGCTGAGAATTGTATTAGTGGAACTGAGGTCCCGAGAAAACCTGGCTTTAAAATAAAGATCTTAGTGATTTAAGTCTATTCTGAAGATAGTCCCCGTCGTATTTTCAATGCTAGCTAATTGTATTGTTAGTAAAACGGAAAATTATCATTAGTATTACAAAGTATTCAGTGGGTTGATGGATTTGCCTTATGACAAAGACCTTCATTAGAGACCAACAGGCATAATGACTCGGATATTGGGCAGTGAATTTCCATGACAGAGGCACAAGGAAGTAAGATGATATTAGTGTACATTCAGACGTCATTTGGCATTTCTATTCGTCCACACGTTATAGTTTGTACAAGAGATCTTCTGTAGGCAGGTAATCTCCAGGCATAGATAAAAGCATCCAGAAATACTTTTATAAACAACATAAGATCTGTTACTCTTAAGGCAATATTGACATAAACATCCTCCGGGATGCTTTCGGGTGTTTTTAGAAGAAAAACATAAAAGACGACAGTGTGGGAGAGAGACGACAGCAATAGTATTGCTGATAAATAAAAACTCATTATGGCGAATTGTCTTTCTATCGGAGCCTTTTTTCCAGGAGTTTTCCGATAGAATGAGCTTTTAATTCTTTTACAACCACGCAAAAAGCAGTGTCTTTGAAGTTTTATTTTTTTCTTCTTCTGAATCACGTCTTCTTCATTCTCTTCCCTATCTTCATTAAATTCTTCTACTATATCATTCTTTACCTCAGCTGCATCCAACTTTTCTTTTTGTTTGTCATTCCTGTCTTGAGGTTTAGTCTCTTTAGGAGGTACAGTGTGTCGGCCGCCAGATTTACATACAGTATGGGATGTGCTGCACTTATTTGCCGCACCTTCACAATCGGAGTCACAACCTTCATTTGTTGGTATCTCACTTGATTCTATTTCAATTTCCAAACATTTCTTACTTGTGTTGTTATTATCATGAAGGAATTTTGTGCAGAGAGTGTCATCTTGTCCTGGAGCTATATCAGCAGATGGCGGCTGCGGGGAAAACAGTGGGCTCTTTTGAGCGGGACTTTCGGGAGAAAATTTGGATAAATGGCATGGCCTAATTATAAGAGATGAATTCATTTCCAAATGGTTATCTTGGAATCTCATTACTGATCTTGAAGCTTGAGAACTGATTCGCTTTAGTGCTGGTTTAGAGACGCGTTCTTGGAAAGCCCTTCTCATAAGTATAAGCACAACAACGAGTAGAACTGATATTAGAGTTGGATGTAATATCACATCCAAAAGAAGAAAGTTCTTCTGGCTTATCCCAGTGAACCGTAACATACTGAACCCCAGAAAATACAATGCACTGATCCCAAGCAAGCGAAGTACCCTGGATGTGGTGACAATCGTCTTGTACTTGTGGGGATAGCGAATCGCAATATACTGCGATAAAGACATTGCTAAGACAATGACGAATGATGTACTGATGGCAATGGTTGAGATCGTTCCACCGATGATGTAGATTAGCCTTGTTATTTCGAGTATATCAGAATCATAGCTAAAATACTGCAAGAAATAATGAACAGCAAATGATGGCTCGACCAGTAACCCAGTAATAAAGTCCGCTAGCGATAATCCTGCTACGAAGAACGTCGTTGGGGTCTTTCTGAAGCATTTCTGGGTGTCTTGATACAAAGCTAACAGGAATAGTCCATTTGTAAATACCGTTATCGGGGATAAAATTACCAAAATGATGGCGGATGAGAATTCGACTTTGGTGTACATAGCAATAAGAGCAGCATCACGGCTTGTTTGGCTGGACTTACTCGTCGCTAGACTTTGATTCATTTGAGTTAGTAAACCGTCAACAGCACTGATCATGTCATGCCCTTCCATTTTGGCTTAGGTACTTGGGTAGAGTCAAATTCCACAGAGAAAATAGGACGAAATTTTTCCCTATCGCTGGTTACACAATCAAATGTACGTACCATTCCAAATGCGGGCCAACCAAGACTGAATTGAATATTCCATGGGCTGATAGAGACAGACGTGCTAAACGACGGCCGAGCTGTGAGAATGAAACTGATATAACAATACATCCACTCTTTAGTCCATGCAGTGCGGCCTCTGTCACCTCGATTCCCTGACAAAAACCCTGAGATTAACGCAGTATCTGAAACTATCAAAGACAGGGAGACACCAGGAATATTGCTAGCGAATTAACCCAACCGCTTGGTAGCGTAGATCCACTGAAAGGCAAGTGAAAACATTAACTGATAACCTCTACAATCCACTTTTCAATTAGTAAAAATGAGAAACTGCATTGGTTATTGGTCAACCTAGGAGGTAATTAATGACATCACAAAAACTCAAAATAAAAATGATAGTATCGGCCAAAAGTATCAGAAGAAACATTAAATATCCAATTAAGGTATTTTTCGGTGTTTTTTTTTCGAGGCGCTTTAGCAAAATTAACAAGCCGTGCGTTTTTCAAGATAAAAGTTGCTTTGTGTGGCGCGGTGTGCTCGAGTTTTTGCATTTAAGATATCTAGAAATCGTTTCTATTCAATGTGTTCAAGTTCATGTTTCCGTTTCACCAAGCTCGCCACTATTCTTCTTAGCCATTAATCAGTCGGTCAAAAAAGTAAAGATAAAGAAGGTTTTAAAAAATCGTTTGAAAAGTTTCTTCATCGCGGATTAATTGGTCGCAGATCAAAGGTCTCGAATCGAAAATACCTCTGACTTGGCTAATATTGCCATACTTTATTACAATTTTATTGGTTATTTTGCTTCCGCCTACCACATATTTATTTTATTTCAAACCAATACAAAGAATTGTAAAACTGTTCTAATTGTATGTAGCTTAAGTACGCTTTTAGTCGGTTTAATTATGCATATTTTTTCGGGGCTAAAGATTTTAGAAAATCTAGTCCTTAATCTCCAGAGTAAAGTAGTATTTTATGATTATTTGATTGTTAAGTATCATTATTAAACGTTTATTTTACTCATTTGCATTAAGAATTACCAGTTTCTTGGTTATATTGAAATTGCAATTAAAATACTGATCTTCGGGTACGTGGGCGTGGATACATTAATCATTGCGTTTTTTATGCGGTAAGTACTTTTTTGGTGACGGTGTTCTCTGAAGTTCTGTTTAGAATTCAAATTTACTTTGGAAGTGCGTTAATGAAGAAACAGCCACTTTTTGAGCTTTGTGTAAAATACTTATATACTAGAGTAATGTCAATAACGTACAACTAAGATGCCATTGCATAAAAACCCTTCGACAAACTGGCAGCCATCAAATGTGTAAACTTCCTTGAACATCATTAGGAACAAATTTTTAATTATGTTCCTCTATTATCGGCCTAAAATTCCTCGGTGAATTATCCCCTTTTTGCTGCGAAGTTTCTTCGAGGAGGGTAGTTGGAACGGTTGGAAGTAGTCGTCACTGATATATCATTACGCAAGGACTCTTAACTTTGACTTATCTACTAATTAAATCCATCCACTATGAAAGAACTTTTTAACGAAGTTTATTTCCGCGCGAAATCGTACTGATCATTACTGGCGTAGCTTTAGCCCTGAAGGTTTGCTGTACTAAGGGATGTTTTTAACACTCTGTTTGTAAATTATCCTACAAAATCCTAAATTATCCTGTACAAAATTAGTTCTATTTTGAATAAGTTAAGATATCTCTATGAAAGACACGAAAATAGCATTATTTATTTTGTTTTCTAAAAAACATTTGTTCACGCTGAGACTTGTTCGGACTTGAGCGGTTTTCGTGCGAGACAGAACGGCCGACATTACAAGGTACGATATGCCGTAACAAATATGCCTGAAATAGAAATAGCTACCAGCTCTCAGCGAGCAACTAATCGCGCAAAGCCATTGTCAATCAAAACCATCATTTCTCGCGTCTCAAAATGTACTGGATTCACTTTTCAACAGTTTTCAGGTAGAAAAAGTGCTTGAACACAGGGCCGGCCACAACAAATCCAGCGGACCCGGGCTGTGATTGGTTAGAAAATTTAATGCCGCTCAGCTGGTACCCATTGTTTGAGTGTAAATCATCCAATCGCAACGCGTAGCTACGTTTACGATTGAAGTAAAGTACGGTACGGCTACAGTACCACCCCCCGCTCCCCAATATTTGCACCAGCCCCCTTCCGTTCCCCATTTAAATCACGAACGGTGCCTTATATCAATTATTAGAATATGAGAACATAATGGTTCATGTAAAAAGTGCCAAGTATCCTGGAGCAGTAGAAAAATACTTTTTTTAAAAAAATGAAGAAACTGAATGCTCTACATGCTCTGTAATCATTATGGTATGCGCATGTCTAACTTTTCTAACGCCTCCCACATGGATCAGAGTTTCAAAGGAATAGTCGTCCTGATAGAGAATTATCGATATTCACTAATTACAGCAAGGGGTTAATCTTCAATAGTCTAGGGGCCGACTAATCTCTCCCTTTAGGCTTCGGCCGAGCTCCCTGATTAGTCATTATGGATAGCGGTGTTGGA
>JAAAQI020024903.1:0-19213 GCA_011800005.2 Stichodactyla mertensii | reverse complement strand
GTAGAGAACTTCTAAGGACAAGGATCAATAAACGAGCTCGGCAGTCCAGAGATCCCTCGTCGTACCGTAGTCTTACAACGCTCACAATTTTGCCGATCCCCATGCACTAATAAATGAAAGCCTCCTAAGTGACATGGAGGATATTACATTGGTGAGGGGAGATACAGATTTTATCTTAGAAACTTGGCTTAATAATTTTGACAACTTTCACCTTTTATTGTATAGACGCTATGTCGATGACACCTTTTGTGTTTTTAAACGAACAGGATGCTATGTCATTTTTTGATTTTGTTAATTCTCAGCATCCTAACATTAAATTTACTTTTGAGAAACAAACTGACGGCAAACTCTCTTTTTTGGATATATTAATCAACACTTCTTCGAGTGACTGTGTTTTTTCTGTTTTTCATAAAAAACTTACACTAGTCTTTTAACTAATTTCTTTAGCTTCACTCCGTTCCGTTATAAAATCGGTCTTATCCGAACTCTTATTGACAGGATTTTTAAAATCAACAACACATCATCCGTTTTTCACAATGATTTGAATCAACTTTCAGATACTCTTAAGCGTAATTCTTTTCCTTCATACATCATTGACAATACTTTTAAGCAGTATCTTAATAAGTCTTCTGTTCAAAGCCGCAACGTTAATGATGATAAAAATACACGCTATTTTAAGCTTCCCTTCATTGGTCACTATTCTAAAATAACTGAACTAAAACTCCGACAATTGCTCAAACATTTTTGTAAAACGGATCTTAATATCAAATTAGTTTTTACTTCCTTTAAAATCAAAAACATGTTTAGTTTTAAAGATCGAGTACTCCTGATGCTTATAAATCCCTAAGCGATAAAAACTCACATTTTTTTAAGCATTTTTCTGAATCTCCTTCCTACAAAAATGTGTACACACCTTCTTGTTTTACTATTTTAGACACAGCCAACAATCCCACTGATCTTGAACTTAAAGAAGCCTTACATATAAGTAAGAATAAGCCCACCCTTAATAAACAAGTACATCACTTCAATACTTTTTTAGCTTTGTAACTTCCGTTGCATCCTGTAATGCATGACGTCATTATTGTAAACAATTTATTCACAATCTAGCTTATCATATATATCACCGATTGTAATTCACTCTTTCTATTAAACTGATGATGACATAAGCATGCCGAAACATGTCTTTCAAAAACGTTGTTGTATTTATTCAAGTTTTATCTTAGGGAGTTTTGAAAGGAAAGAAAGAAAGAAAGAAAGAAAGAAAGAGAGATTTTCATCAAAAGAAAAATAAAATTCGTATCTCCAAGCACCACGTAATGTTCAGTTTTTATATAATTATTGATGAAAGATGATACCATGGTGACAATCATTCCATTGGTTTATCAGGTGATAAATTGGATGGAGCTAATTAGGACTCCTGTGTCCATTATATTCAATTCAACAATATTTAAAGAAACTTTAAAGAAAACCACATAAAAATTTTTTTTTTCAACATGTAATGACCTCAGGCCTTTTCGGTTCTTTTGAATTACACATACTGATGATGAAAACAAACAAAGCAAGCTCTGCCAGGCGGTGGTGTGTGTGTACCGGAGAGTCTAGGAGGAATTAAACTATAGAGATCATGGCATGGAGAAGAGTTAAGCAGGAAATGTAGTGTCTGGAGTAAAGATGAAAATATGGAGAGGGCAGTGGGATCTTGGGGGGGGGGGGGCAGTAGCAGAAGAAATGGGGAAGGGTGACTGGGCTGAAAGATATTAGGCAACTTGACTACATTTACTACAGCGCTACAGCCAGGGGGACAGGTCATTGGGGGGGAGGGGGGAAGGGGGTGGACATTGATACCAAGTTGAAGGGTAATAGGATTGATTTAGGTGGTGGTCACACTAGCTGCCCATGAAGCCCTACTTACTGTGACCACCCTCCCCGTATACATAGACACACACTTCAAAATACACTACAAACCTTCTTTTTGGTTGGTGATTTTTTTGTCGATTATTTTTTGTCTGACATCATTGAGGACTGCAACTCAAAAAGCCCTGTACCAGAAAAAAAGAAAGAAAGAAAGAATTAAGAAAAGAAATAAAAGAAAAGAAAAAGAATGACAATGACTACCTTAAAATACATAGAAAATATAAAAATACCACATATATCCGTACAAATTTGACAAACTTTATATTTCAATTTCTCACGTGAATAACTAAGCACAAAATTGTAAACATAACTTAAGCTTAAGTTTAAGTTTACGTTTGAATATGAAACAATTGCAAGGAATTGTTTTGAATTAAGTATCTTTTATCAAAGTACATAGGCTCATTTAGGCTTGAAGGAGTTCTGAATGTCTACTTGTGCAAACAAAAGAGAGTAAAACATCCAAAGCAGTTGCCTACATGAAGTAAAAACATGACTTACGCCTGTGCACAAGCTGACAACGTCAAAGCGTGACTTCGAGCACGTAAATACAACAATTCCCTGTAAAATGAATCAAGACGATGGTCAGCTAGTACAGAAGAAAGGGTTTTCTTTCAGTTCAAACACGGGCGTACTTTTCTTGTGGTGTTAAAGCGGCTTCAAATCTCAGCGAAGGAAGGTTTGCAGTGATGTCTTCGTCCGCCATGTTTGTTGCTGTGTTGGTTGTCAACCAACACGCTGGCACAGGGAGCCCAAGGTTGGGGTATTTTATGTTTGTTTCTTACTACGGAGACTTGGGGCGGACTATTCCATTCCATCCCATTCCATTCCATTCCATTCTATTCTTTACGCTAACCCCACCGTCTGTTTTCTCAGACTAGAACCCAAGACTTGGAGTCCGTCCGCGATATTTGATGACAGCGGCGCTCGCGCATCTCGGAAAACGACTGTTGGGAAAACGAGCTGAAAAGTTTATTTGAGGGTATGATAAGCATATTCATATTTCAATGAAAATTTCGTCTGAGTAGCGTTGGATAACAGATTGGAATGAGGAACCTGTAACTAGCCTAAGAATATCGTTGTCCACTAGGTCAGAACTCTTTTATCAACATGCCTTAAGGCAGAATTTGAGCACCGCCCCATTGAATAAAAAACCCATAATGTACTATGCGCATCACGACGAAACTATGCGTGATGTCACTCCTTCAAAAGTTTGGCTTTAGTGCCGGGCTATTTATTTCTAGAATTGAAGTTATCGGTATATGAAAATGAGCTAAAAAATGGCTGTCCATGATTCTAACAATGGCATCAAAGAGTGCTCATAGGACACGGACTTCGCTTCTTAGTTTTACATTGTTCTCGACTTTGTCTATTTATAATGCCATAAGGATGCCGTATATGGTACATGATACACGCGGTATATGGTACATAATATATGGTATACGGTATCGTATGGATATACAAAGCTCATGTATAAGCACCATATATCGTTAAAAAAAGATGTGAAACGATAAGTATATTATCTCAACCCGTTTAATTATGCCTTTGAAGTGTCTTAGCACCACTTGAGAGACGGACAATACAAGATGACCTTGCACTATACGAACCATAAAGATATGAGCACTGAATGGAAGGGAACAAGCGTCTAAAAAAACTGATGTAATTTACATAACCCTTCCTGTTAGGTTCATAACGTTGAGTGGTTATCGTATGAGTGGAGCCAACCGTAACGGTACTGACTTACAGCACGTATACATGCTATATGTAGTAACACTGAAATGGCTTCCCAAAAGAATGGTTATCGTATGAGTGGAAACATACGGTACTGAGTTACAGCACGTACACGGTACGGTATGTAGTAACACTGAAATGGCTTCCCATAAGAACGGTTATCGTATGAGCGAGAAACGTACGCTACTGACTTACAGCACGTATACGATACGGTATGTAGTAACACTGAAATGGCTTCCCAAAAGAACGGTTATCGTATGAGTGAGAAACGTACGCTACTGACTTACAGCACGTATACGATACGGTATGTAGTAACACTGAAATGGCTTTCCGTTGTTTTCGTGTGAATCATCCAATCACAACGCGTAATTACGGCTACGCTAAAGTAAGGAACGAATATGAAATTATATGCCGTATCGTTTCCCATTCATACGAAATCCACTCTATCGATAACAACCTACTATAGTGCCATAAGACATAAGTGGTTTTACAAAACACCTGACTGATTGAAATGAATAAAACTCATTTGTTACACACTATAATAATGTAAAAGCTATCAAAACTGAATAGCAGTTAAGATATAATTCTATAAGTCTTCGGCATTCTTTATAGAACGTTTTTTCGTTTGTTTTTGCTATATTTTTTGTTAATAGGTTCATTTTATATTTTTGCATTGAGACGAAGGCGAAATGCGTTTGAGAAATATCTTATTATCAATATTATTGTTATATGTTTCGATATCATGGAGTAATTTTCATTTACACTACTTAAGAGTCACAGCAGTAAGCTGAAATTGAACGGAATTATGGAAACACGAAATGAGATGAATGTTTTTCTTTATTTAAATTGATACACGGACTGAAGTCAGAACCCAGTTCACTTTGTCAGATTGCAAAAAAAGTCGTAAAATAATTAATATCATTGACTTTAATTTCTAGCATTAATTCCATAAAGATTCCCTTAATAAGAACATAACCAGGAAAAACCATGGAAGTCATTGATGCCGAATGGCTCGTGGAAATGGGCTAATCTTAACAAGGAAAAACTATCCACGCGATTAATTGATGTCATGAATATTATAAGCGGGCTTTAAACTAAAAAAATATGTTTGAAAGCATTTTTCGAGAATACATCTTGCGAGAAGGAGCCTATGAAAGATGAAAAAGGTTTACTTGGCAATTTTGGTGAGTATTGGATAAAAACTATATAACAACATTACGTTTATTAGAAACGCCTTATATATTGTAAATAAATCTCATAAATTTTTAAAACACATCTTAATAATTCTAATGATTAATATTGAGGTTATTAATAAAATCTTTGTGTATCAATAAATTTTCAGTTCATCGTATTTAAGTTGTTTAGTCATCTTGTTCATAACCTTCAAAGTTTGATCCAACAAAAGTTAAAGATGATCCTACATGAAAGACTCAGTGATACGAGCTAAAAACTAAACTAGATAATCTTTTTTAAATAACTCTTAAATTTTATTATATATCATGTTTGGCGTATTGTGACTCATTAGGCAGTTTCTTGATCTTAAAGTACCAAAAAGATATCAAAAAAGATACCCTTGATTAAGAAATTCCAGACTCTTGAGTTGTGATCAAATCATTTAAGCCTTGGGATTTCTTCTCTCTCTTTCTTTTTTTTTTTTTCTTTCTTTCTTTCTTTTTACAGCGAGAACACAGATTTCATTATTTTTGGCTCTATCCTATTTGGATTCTCTTTTCTCATCCCTTTTTATTCATTTTTCATTCCTATTTCTCTCCACAGATTCTGTGCTCATTAGCAGCGCACCTGCGGGCTGAAACCGAGGAAGAATTGGAGGATGGTATTATTAATGACTAATTTTTTATAATTAATAATCAATATTTCACTAATAAAATCCTCAGGATTTTTGCGAAGAGTGTACTAAAATTACTGACACATATTCCACGTATAAATTGTTAGTTTAGTAAAACTACTGTATACCTGAAACTAAGCAATCTGGTTTGGTATTCCATATAACTTCCTTTGTCGAAATCAATGATGCTTTATTAAAAGAACCAAAGTGAGTGCTCTTGGATTTTTCCGCTTTCTATTGAAAAGAGCCGTCGAACCACGAAAAGTGCTGAAAATAAAGATACCTCAAAGCGGTCATACATTAACATATCAAAAAGCGTTTTCTTTGAGGCATAAGATTACTGTAGTATAAGATACCGTGCGACAAGTCTTTATAAAATATAGACCTCTTTGCTTTGGGCGTATCGTTTTCCCATTTCAGACCACATGTCATTCTCTTGTGAATAAGATTCTTTGATTTTCATAAACATTAACGTATCTTCTCAGCGTTTCCGAGAAACAAAGAAGCAAAACCCAAGGATTTTTTTTAAATTGAACAAACATTTGCCGATATGGAAGTGACTCTGACTTTTTGAAATTTTTTATTAAACTAATTTTCTGACTCTTGAAAGTTTTTATAAAACCCAAGGGAATGGTACGCTACCCGAAATGGGAAAACATTACACACCTAAAGTAGAAAGATCTATTAATAAGCAATTATATTTTGTAGCAAGGTATGTTTCACGCGCTCTCACTGGCCAATAGACTTCTTATTTTGGGCTATATGAGCGTAAGCCGTGAATCGTAAATAGTACATCTAGTTCATGTGTTTACATCTTCTTTCTTTCTTCTTTTCAGATTTTGAGGAGGAACCCGGTCCACTTGAAGTGCGTGTTGTCAACGGCCAAAATGCCGCACAACACGAATGGCCTTGGCAGATCTCTCTTCGTAGAAGCGGACGTCATATCTGTGGTGGATCGCTGATCAGACATAACTGGGTGGTAACCGCTGCCCACTGCGTTAATCGCCTTATGGTTACCAGATATTATACTGTCATTGCGGGTAAGTCGTATGTTGTTAGTGGAGCGGTTTTCGTATGAGTGGGAAACGTACGGTACTGACTTACAGCACGTACACGGTACGGTATGCCGTAACACTGAAATGGCTTCCCATAAGAATGGTTATCGTATGAGTACAGATAAATACAGTTATTCCCTCCTTCTATGCATGAGTTTTTGTGATCCTGTCTTTAGTTTTTGATTCTTGCCAGCCCTCCAAGCATAAATAATGAATAGCCGCTAAACTTTCTCGACAGAAATCAGATAAGAAAATTACATAATTTTTCTGCAAAATCTCCTCTTGTCAAACAGCTTGCCGATTTCTTGAACTTGGAATTATTCATAATTCCGACTCAAACAATAGCCAACCAATCACTGTAGCACTGGTTTTCTCAGTGAAATACATCTTGTCCCACAAACACCATCATAAACTGCCTGTTTCCACCAAGGTTTCTTGTATTACTTGAATTTGATTCCTGTACTTCTATAGAATGTTAAAAATCCCAGCAAAACAAATGTACCAATCTGTTTTGCGATCAGAATCTCAGGTGTGCAGTTTTCTAGCAGACTTGGTTTGGTTTGTGGGACGTAGCAACAGTAACTAAGGAGTTTCGGAACCATGAATTGAGAGTTATTCTGGGCCATGCATAGGATTAATTTTGAACTAAATAGGGTTTTGAAGATTTACTAAAGATAACTATCTTTCTAGGAGCACACCAACGGACAGGGACCACGGGCGTACAACAAACTCTTAGAGTCTTGAATATCTATGTTCATGCGCAATACCAAAACGGACACAAGAGAAACGACATCGCTCTCCTGAGACTCAGCGGATCAGCCAGCATAAGTGAAAAGGTTCGACCAATCACACTACCACCGCCAGGAAACAGAATCGCAGCAGGGACTATGTGTTATATCACAGGTATCGTAGTCTTATCAGTCATCTTTCTTATATCATTATCTTGCGATAAGCACCGAACACTTGCCGAGACTGGTGTAAATCTTACTGCGCATACTCGTAAAATCATAATCGATAAGCACCGGACACCTGCCGAGAGTAATCGTTTATCAGAGCAGATTTCGTATGACTGTGAAAAGCTCGCGCCACGAACACGGTCGTGACACGGTCAAGGCACGGCAAGGCCGTCTCACAAAATTCTAGAAAACATCATAGTCACGTTAAGGCACGTTTACGGCACCGATCGTGCCGCCAGCTTTTCATAGTCACATCACGAAATCTGCTCTGTACCGTCATACAGGTTGGGGTCGCTTAAGAGGCGGGGGACCAGCTGCAGTCATCCTTCAAGAAGCAAGAATACGAATCGGTAGCCATCAACAATGTCAACGAATAAATGGCAGGCTTTTAAGGGTAGATGAAAATACCATGATATGCGCTGGTGCTCAAGGTAAAGGGGGCTGTCAAGGTGACAGCGGTGGACCTTTGGCTTGCTTTGAAAACCGACGTTGGATCCTTCGTGGTGTTGTTAGCTGGGGACACCGCATGTGTCGAACGGATCACTACACAGTGTTCGCAAGAGTCAGCAGTCTGGTCAACTGGATGAACAACATAACTAGTAGAGGTACGTATGAAGACGTCATGATAGACAGATTAGCTAAGACCAAATCCACTTGGGCGTAATGTTTTCCCATTTTAGACCACGTGTCGTTCCCTTAAGAATACGATTCTTTGTTTGAGGCTCATCCATATTAACGCATCTTCTCAAGCGCTACCGAGAAACAAAGAAACAATACCCAAGGGAATGACACGTGGTCTGAAATGGGAAAACATTACGCCCAAAGTAAAGAGGTCTTTTGACCTTTTTACTGCTCTTTGTTCTTGTTCTTTTATCGTTGTTTACTGGTAACTTAACTGCATGGTAATACTCGCCCAAGTGGATTAGGTCTATCATATCTATAACTTTTACTTTTATTTGGGTGTGATTCATAGTTCCATTGCTCCATAGTTACTGTTCCTACGTCCGACAAGCCAAAACATTTTATCGGGTTACGTCACCAAAACAAATGTTGATCATTGCTAAAAATTATATATGGCTTGGATGCATGTTATGCATTCTAGGAATAGATTTGAAGAATCGGTTATAAAAGATAAAAATCTCTCTGAAATTGAGAGCTTTGTAATGTTGTTTGTCGGACCTGCCAAATTCCTCTGGGAAAACTGTGATGCTCTGATTGGTGGAGCTGGTGTTTGATGTCTTCCGGCTCTTGCTAATCAGATTATCATACATTATCAAGATATCGAGTCTGTATCCATCTCACTAGTCTACGGCTTCGGCAAATAAACGTAGACCTCGGTCTTGATAATTTACGATATCAAATAATTGTTTATTTTTTGAGGTACATCCATATTGATGTATCTTCTCAAGTATCATCATTAAACAAAGAAATAAAACCCAAGAGGATGACACGTGATCTGAAATGGAAAAACATTACAAATTATATCATTGTTTCTGTAGTCTCGTGTGGTAGTTTGTTGTGCCATAACGGAGGTACCGTGTATTGTTCTGGTGGGAGACCTCTCTGTCGCTGTCTCTCTCGTTACTACGGACGACAATGCCAGTTCGGTGAGTAATCCATAAATATTTTCTAAGATAGCGAACACGGTGGTCTAGCTTCGGTACAAAGATCTATGTGCTTTATTCACGCGGCGGCCATGTTGGTTGAAACAATACATTTCTTCCGCGTGGCCTCGCATTCAAACACTTCAGAACGAGTTCACGCGGGGAAGAACAAAAGTTTTCATTCTCTTGGGAATAAACATGGCTGCCGTGTCATTAAAGTCCATTGACCACTAGATCTGTTCTCCGTTCAAACAAGCATTCAACTGAAGATGCAAGGTACAAATTTTAGATAATCCTTTGACACTACCTTGCAGCCTGGATTGGCTGCTCGGTATCTGACCAGTGAACCACGTATAGAAAGTGGTCAATTTTTTAATAATGCCTTATATGGTGTTGCATGTACCGAAGCTAGACCATAATGCATCCTGTTCATCTGTTCTCATCACCAACAAGCCTATATTGCTTTAAAGCAATGATATTTCGGCCCGTATAGCCGCTGCTCATGGGAACAGAACATGGGCTGGCAAACCGAATACAGTAACACAAATATAATCAAAGGTCTCAATGAGACGACTCACGGATACAGCACACAAGCCAAAAAGCAAAACTTTTAATCTTTGGCTACGAACAAAACACATCAGCAGTTCTTTATATTTTCGAGCAAATGATACATGAACACAAGCAAACAATAATAAAAACAATTTTCAACAAACAATCCAAGTTAAGATTGTGTAAACAGCAAAACGACAGGAGAATGAGTTCCCCGTAAAATGGTAAAGAATATGGATCAAGACACTTAATAAAACGGACTTGTATCTGATCATAAACCATACCACTAATACGGCTTATAATAGCATCTATTAATGGACAAACAAGATGAATATCATAAAATATGACACTAATCAAATCGATTCATACAGTATCACTCACCTGACATCGAACTCTCTGCATGAGGTCCACTAACGACCTAACCGGTTAGAACTGGTTTTCATTGTTGCACGAGGACTCGCTAGCTAACCGGCTAGAACCGGTTTTTATTGTTCGAGCGCGCAAAACAGGCTGGAGGATTTTAAACAATACCTATTGTTACACAGAATTTAATGCAAATGAGAAAGTCCGAGCTATAACTCACAGCTAATCCTCCGGAGTATCCGTGAGTCAAAAAGGGAGTACGATATCTACTCTTAAAAGCCTTTGGGCCGCTGTGCAAGTATAGTATCTCTTGTAATCCATCCCCTCCCCTCCCCCTATTAAAAGTTGTCTGAACTGCAAAAGGTCTTGATCGAACAGATATAATGAATATACTTTTGAAATTTTTTTATCAAGGTTCCTGCACTTCTATCTCCTGCTACAATGGCGGTACAATGTTTTGTTCTGTTGGCAGACCTTATTGTCGCTGTCGCAGTGGATACGTTGGACGTCACTGTCAATCAATTAGTGGTCAGTATTAGGGAAGGCTGGTAAGGGGGGGTACCTCAATTTCACAAATTTTGAAATACTTCGTATCTTGAGATCAACAGCGTGTTATGGTAAGAGCAGTATTTTGAAAAAGGTTTCACTTGAAGCATCAGAAATTTAATGAAATTGATTTTAAACTAATAAAATAGGATTTTATACCCTCACACGACCATTTGCTACAACATTTTTAGTTGTCCTGGCCAGAGTCTTTCTCCAGTGCATCGATGACATTAAATATTCAAGCAATACAAAACGCGCGCGCATGTCTCTGTACTGTGATATATACTCGCTGGTAGATGTAGAGTACAAGAAAAGCGAGCTTAGGAACGCGAGGCGTAGCCGACTGTTTCTACTGTACGGTTTTCTTCTACATCTCCCAGAGTGTTTATATTGCAGTACAGAGACATAAGCAATCCTTTTATATTGCTTTTTTAAAATGCTTTTCGCTGTTTTAGTGCGAGCGTGTCCCTGTCCTCTGATATAAACACGGTAGCCAGGCAGTGAGCGCGCGTGTTATATCTTAAATGTTTTGTATAAGATAAAGTATAATATCTAAATGCCTTGCCTTAATTAATTGCCTTAATTAAATATGATTCTACGTTATTTTCTTGTAGTTTCGACGACACCACGTACATCAACTACATCAACTACTGCTCCAGGTACGCCAAGGCAAATTTTGCTGTAAAAACAGAAAGAAGACAGAAAAGAAAGAAAAGAAAGAAAGAAAAGAAAGAAAGAAAGAAAGAAAGAAAGAAAGAAAGAAAGAAAGAAAGAAAGAAAGAAAGAAAGAAAGAAAAAAGCAATTAAATACTTGAGTAAAACAAATCTCAATTATTGTACTTCATTGTTTTATTATTTTTCAATTCTAGCTTATTCAGTGCGCCTTGTTGGTGGCAGGGCTCGTAACCAGGGTCGTGTGGAAATCTACTACAGCGGTCGATGGGGAACTGTCTGTGATGATTCCTGGGATTTAAATGATGCTAATGTCGTTTGCCGTCAACTTGGATTTTCCAGAGCAACGTCGGCTCTGTGTTGCGCCAGATTTGGACAAGGAAGCGGCCCGATATGGATGGATGATGTGGCTTGTACTGGTTCAGAGCGGGCTTTGTCTCAGTGTCGTTTTAACGGATGGGGAAGACATAACTGTGGACATAGTGAAGATGCTGGTGTGGTGTGTGCTGGTACGTTCATGATAACCATAGTAACCATGATACTTGACACGGTCTCGGTACACGACAATAACGACATTAAACACGCATTTTGCATACAATAGCTTGTTATCCTTCACTGTACATGAAAACTATTGTGTTCATGGGAAGAGCCGGCCCTCAAACCTGCCGGCAAAACAAAATGCTTTATGGGTCGTAAGAAAGAAGTGAATTCGAGGAGATGAAATAGGCTATTTGCATACAGGGAAAATACACATCACTCAAACTATCAATCGTTTTGCGCGTCATCAGGTTTTTCTATTCCATTAGCATATGGAATAGAAAAACCTTCATAACCGTCAAAACGCATCACTCAAACTACATAATTTTTTTGTCTTTTTTCTTCTTCTTTTGCGATGACAGGGCCAAGGACAACAACCCCAGGTAAGAACATAACACCCTTAAGGGTACAATTGTTGCTCACAACATTGCTGGGAACATGAGGGTGTTTAGAGTAGAAGAATGTCACCCGTTGCAATTTTTCTTGCACAAAATAAAATAATAAATAATAAATATTTATATAATAATATAATATAATAATATGATAATATAAATAATAATAACTATAAAAAGGAAGCGCGGGTGGCGCGAGCTGTTAATGCGCTGTGGCGCTGCGTCTCACCGGTGGGGTCACAGGTTCAATCCCTGGACCTGTTATCTCGTGAGTAGAGTTGATTGTCGGTTCTCTCCTGTAACCGCCACCCGATTAGCTCAGTTGGTAGAGCATCGGTCTGTTGTGCGGGAGGTCGTGGGTTCAAGCCCCGGCCGAACCAACACTCAGGGTCTTAAAATAACTGAGGAGAAGGTGCTGCCTTTGTAATAATATCTGAAAATGGTTAGACCTTCACGTGGCTCGGATGATCACGTTAATGGCGGTCCCGCGCGTTTGAATGTATTCATATAGATATTTGCGCGTTATAAATGCATAGCTTTACCATTTTTTTTACCTTTGCTTCGAGGGTTTTTCTCCGGATTCTCCGGTTTTCCTCCCTCCGCAAAAAATCAACTTCTAAATTCCAATTTTATCTTTGGGCCTTCACCTTAGATTGGAGCCTAGCTCTGTTGTGATTGACCCACCATAGCAACATGTTTGCTATCTCAGAAAAAGCCTATGACCTTAATAATGATGGTTCTGGAAAAAGCAGAAAGGAGGTCACGTGACCAACGCAGGAACTTTAAAAAATTTAAGAAAAACCTGAGGCACATAAATTTTAATGATTTTAAATAATTTTGAATTTTTAGTTCCCGTGACAACGCCACGACCTTCACAAAACATCTTGAGGTAAACCATAGTTCTTCTCAATTACGGATTAATCGGTTTTGAGACCCTAGTTTCTTATTCAGATATTTCACAATAACAATAGATTAGGTAGATTTATCACAGACAACGCGACCTCAAGAGAACGGCGCGCGCATGAAAAATAACGCTCTCACCTCGTCTTTTAGGTTCACGTTCTCATCAGGACGTGAAAAAGCTAAAAAAAATGACGCTCATCTGTTGAGGACGTGAACGAGGAGAGGACGGAGCGTTCATGAAAAAGAATTCCCTTGCGCGCCGTCGTCTTGAGGTCGCGTTGTCTTAATTTTCAAATCTGTCTAAGAACTACTAGCAAACATCTAGCCTAAAGGAATGATCAAGAACTTCCTAAGTACGTTCTATTACTCCCACTGAGTTTCTCTTCCTTCTTCAAATTGTAGGATTCTTCTTAAGATGATTCAAGGATTCAAAACCATTTTGGATTCGGTAGAATATGACATCGATACTATAACTTTTGACCTGATTTGATTTTTTAGCCACTAGCTATCTCTGTTTTAGTCGTACTCTGAATATTTTGTCATTATATATCTTAGATTCAGGCAATGATCAAGCTTGGCATGCCCAGAAGTGGACTCGTGGTTTATAAACGTGAGTAATAAGTGCCTCTTATTAACCGAGTGCGAGGGCCGTATCGTAAGTTATGGACCGAGGTTTTCCACCTTACTCCAAGCGCGTAGTGCGCGGGCCATAAAAAAAGTGTGAAAAAACAAGGTTCCATAGCTTACGTACGGACCGAGCAAGCGAGGTTAATAAGATGTTTATTATATGACAAGGCCAACACAAAAATAGAGGTTGGTGGTCCGTACCGTAAAGTATGGACCACAAATTGACCATTGAGAGCGTGTGAAATTACCTTGCCATATACAATAATCTAAATAGAGGCTTTGCACCATCACGTGATGGCAGTCATGCACAGGAGAAACAGTCTTTTTCCCCTGGGAAACTGAATTCTTTCTTATATAAATCAGATTAGACCAGATTCAATTGTTCCTGCCTCTTTCCATGGCTGCCATCACGTGATGGTGCAAAGCCTCTATTACTGCCATATGGACCTAGCTTACTATTCTGTTATTAGCGAGCCGAATACTGAAGTCGCGAACCATATGAAGCCCTTTGTTCGGTGTTATTTAGCTGAGATAACAGCCACAGAATGACCAGCGAATGACCAGCGTCAAGAATCACAAGAGATGATAGCTTTAATTGATTTATAACCCTTCATGTTTTCTTAGGACAAATCAATTCAATGATGAGTGACGTAGAAACTCGTGCCCAAGACATCAGCGAGTCACGTGACCCAATGGCTGTCCAAGCTAAGAAGGAAGTCAGTGAAGTTCGAGCTCGTGCGCATGCGCTGTTGAAACAAATTGATGACATGCCAGGTAAGAGCAAAGGCCAAGCTTAACAATACACTAGAAAATAGCGGAGAATTAATAAATCGGGAAGATTTTGCAAGGAAAGAAGGGGAAAAAGCCAGAATGTTTTGGTCTGATCGATCAAATTTTACATGAACGTTGAAACTGAAGGTCAGGATAAGGAATTGAAGTCATGCAATTAACTACACCAGAATGCTCTGATCCATGCGTCACGTATAACAGCACGTCTCTTAACTTAACTACCCGGTTAGCTCATTTGGTTTGGTTGAGCATCAGTCTGTTGTGTGGAAGGTCGTCGGTTCAAGCCCCGACCAGACCAACGCTCAGCTGATTCGGGGTCTTAAGATAACTGAGGATCAGAAAGTGCTGCGGCCTTTGCTCAAAGAAATATCTGCAAATGCTTACATCTTCACCTTTCTTTACTGGAATAATATTCAAGCGTCTAACAATCACCAGTTAAATTTTTGAATTTGAATTTTAAGTTTTTCTTGATATTTTAACGAGAAGTATTATATTTTTGCGTCATTTAAACAGAGTCTGTGATGTCACTCACTCAACACTAAACATCGCTCCATACATTTCTTTGTAAATACCTTTTTCATTTATTTTGCTTCTATGAAGCCCAAAGGTCGGCTGACAGGCTTAAGCTACACTACATTTTACATTTCTTAACGTAAGGTTTATTCGGGTCATATGAATCCTCACTTTATAACATGAAATTATAGATGTAACAGTTATCGTTTGCTTTGTTTTACAGGGAAAAAATAACTGACCCACGCCGCTCTGACTCGTTTGTCAAGTAATAAGGGATGCATAATGTAGCAAAAAAAAATGTTAAACTAACTCCTCTAATTATAATAATTATAATTTAAGTAAAAAATAGAGAAGTTGTATGACTGTGAAAAACTCACCCATGATGATGCCGTGTCAAGCATTTTAATTGGATGATCACGTGATCTTGAGCGCTGCGATTGGCTCAGTGGATTGCATACTGTAACTCGCAGTAAACAGTTCATTAGACGCCGTATGTCTGTGAAGAATCACGGCCCACAGTAATATGCGCAGATTAATGCGCATCCGATCAGAACGATATGAACCAGACAAAGCCACAGACACTACACGACAAAATCCCAGGCTTAAAGTGAGTTTTTCACAATCAAACTAAATCTTCCCAAAAGTAGCCAAACTTAATTAAGCCCTGTTACCCGGTGAACCTGAAGCTGAAACTTGCGAGCAACGGCTTTGCGAGATAAGTTTCACGAGGGTGTTACACGATGCAATGGGCTTGTTAAACTTGTTTGCGACACAATTTTCAAATAAAAAGTAGAACTTCTTTCTTCCTGAAAAAAACCCAAAACTGCAGTCAGGATGAGTCAATGTAAATGCTAAAGTTGTCTCTGACTTAAAAATTCTTAATTTCGGCTACCCTAGACTTCAAGAACACGGAGATCGCCGTAGAATTAGCTAGTAAGGTAAATTACACCAAAATGAAACTTTTTTAAAATATTTTGGCGGATAAATGAATAAATTATTTACGTAAGACTTAAAGAATTTATTTTTGGGGATGAGATTTGTTGATGAATAATTAAAGATGAAGCTAACAAACCTCGTGCTTTGTTTTGTTTTATGTTTAACTTAATTTATCTGTACCAGGAAAGTTTTGTATATGTGACAATGACTCCCCTGAAGTCGCACATTAGTATTTGAAAAGGATAAACCCTTATGACTTCAAGACGCCGCACTCAAACTATGAATGTTTCAACAGCTCACCTCATTTACAATCAATACTAATAAAATTGTCAAAATCTTAACAAAAATAATCGAGATTTTATTAGCTGTATTCAAAGAAACGTGGGTAATAAGTAAGAAAACAGCTGCAGTTGATTTTGGCAATCCCAAAATACCATGCAAACGTAACCAACACCTAAGTAATGAGAGCTTGGGAATTAGCTTGAATATCGCGCCCTCGTCATAAAAATCCTCCACTCGCTGAAGCTTTAGCCCTTCGCTGTGCTTCCACGGTTGTCTCAGGTGTTCTAGGTAAGTAACTGATGTCTTTAACAAAAAGAAAGTTTTAGAATTTAAGTATTAAGATAAAGAATCGGGACACGAAAAGGCGTTCGGCCCACATCCTTTTTTTTAGAAACTTTCTGCGCAGAAGTTTTTGTTGTTGAATAAACACAGTTGTTCCAAGATTTTATTCAACTGTTCTAAAACAGAATATTTTTTAAGTACAGATATTCTGAAGTTTTATTTGAAAAGAAATACGCGGAACTATTCAAAGTTTTTCGTCTGTGTGGTCTTTTTTGCTACATTTGTTGCATAAATGATTGTACTTCTACCAGATTTCAAGAAATCGGCATGTTTTATTACACACACACCAGTTCTTTGCCAAATTTCTCTACTTCAGAATATCTGTACTTAAAATATTCTGTTTCTATGTAAAGTGACGTTCTATTTAACATCTTCAAA
Source organism: Stichodactyla mertensii (assembly GCA_011800005.2). Lineage (NCBI taxonomy): Eukaryota > Metazoa > Cnidaria > Anthozoa > Actiniaria > Stichodactylidae > Stichodactyla > Stichodactyla mertensii. The sequence continues at coordinate 2,281 of JAAAQI020024903.1, read as the reverse complement.
ACTAGTTGAAACCTTCCTCATTTATTTCTAACTAGACAACTGCGGTTCTATATATGTGTTTATAAGAGCATTTTCTGCGAAAGGAAATTAAACAATATTTGATTAAGCTAACATTCAAACTAACTAAACTTAAGCGGAAAAACATAAAAATATAAGGAATAAAATAGGGAAAAACACATTGATAAGAGTAGTATTTTAGTTAATTTCTATATTTTCAAGCCCCTTCATTTTAGGATATAGCAGGATAAGATGTATATAAGGAAATACTTAACTAGTGCATCAAGCCATAACTTGGTTTAAATGAAAAATTCAATTATCAATTCTAATGAATCGTTGCAAAAGTCTGTCAGTTTACAGTGCTAGTTGGTCAAGTTGTTTCCAGACGTTGCTTTTGTAGTATTGTGATTCTTCAGTTGTGCTAATCAATATAACGATCGTGCTATCAATGTTTAATGTGCAACTGCCCATCGCTCCAATCATGTGCCCAACTTTATACAATTAGACGGCAAACTTAATTATATTTCGAACTTGTCATGGAACACCGAAAAAGGCCTTCCAAATCTTTCTCAGTGGCTTCTTGTTCAGTGGAAAAGTATGACAAGACATTTAAGGGCACTTCACGTAGCTCTTATTACAGGACAGTAGAAAACTATTGAAAAGAGTATTTTTAAAAGATTTTTTAAACAGCTCATGCATGCAACACAGCTGTGTATCCCTGGGAGCCTCGTTCCGGAGCTTCGCCCCAGTCTCCTAAAATGGCTCTTCTGAACATCTTGAACGTAGGTTATTATGGGAAGACTTTCATTGTGCATAATTTATGCATTTGGTTCGGCACATGAAAAGAGCGCCGTGGAAATGGACCAGCTGCCGCCTCAATGTCGCATCAGACAAGCCCTGCGAAAATTAGTGTGAAAATCGTTGTATAGCGACCCGTATTATGGTAAATTCGGATAGGTTTTTTGTACTTTTCTGAGCCGTCAATCATCATTTTGGGAGGAGATTATTCAAATCAACCAATGATTTTTACGGATTCACATAACTCCCGTCCCCAAAGATGATTGACGGATCAGAAAAGCACGAAAACCCAACCGAAGTTACAATAATACATTACGGGTCGCGGTGCAACGATTTTACGATAGTAGATTTAAGGCTTTCGCGTGACATATTCATAGTTAAAATGGAAACTTTACGAATTTCACGCGTGTGAACGATATTTGAAGAAATTGACTCAGATCCTCTAAAGACCAGCTTCCTTCTCTACAAACTGAAGGCATCTACTTAATCAAGTGTGACTGCGGAAAAAACTACTTTGGACAAACAGGACGGACCATTGACTGCCGTATTAAAGAACACAGACGCGCCACCGACAACGGACAATACTTTCTTTCTGCTGTGGCTAATCATGCATACGACCACCCCGATCACTCCATTGACTTTGACAATATACAAGTTCTTGCTAAGACCAACTCATATTTTCCTCGACTGATCAAAGAAGCCATTGAAATCTACAAACGACCACACAACTTCAACAGAGAAGATAGCTACAAACTAAGTACGACCTGGACAAGACTCATCAAAGACATCGGACACTCTCCCATCCATCACCATGACGACAGAGATCACTAGAACAATAGACCGACGCTCATACTTATACTTGCACACTTCCTAATTTCTTCATCATTCTGATGAAGGCTACCACAGTGTAGCCGAAACGTTAATTTCTTCATATATCGTTCACACGCGTGAAATCCGTAAAGTTTCCATTTTAACAACGATTTTACGATTTTCGGAGTAAGTTCGCCGTCTGAATCAGCAGTCGCTCCAAAACGATTCGGACCAGGGCGTATCTAGGGGGTCCTAAGGTGCCCGTGACTCCCCCCCCCCCCTTTTGTAAGCCAAAGGAGTGATTTGTTTTGGTTCGGCGTTCGGCGTTTTTTTTTTTTTCTTCTTCTTCTTTTGTTTGGTTCGGCGTTTTGGGACATCAAACAAAAATGGCGTTTGTTTGTTTCGGAAAATCCTGACTACGCCCCTTCCCCTGCCGACTCGAACCTAATTGTATTAGGCTCGGCACATGAGTGGAGAGGCGTATGGAACGAGCTTTCTTGTGTTTGCGGAAGGAGAATGGAGGCAGGATTTTCGCAGTGACTGATTATGAATAGACCCCCCTTCTATTCAAAGCCTAGTGACCCCCCCCCCCAAAAATCCTTTCTACCCCTCCCTTACGCCATAAATACTGAGCAGTTCCTAATGATTTCTATGTATTTTTTAGTTACGACTAGGA
>JAAAQI020024792.1:0-19214 GCA_011800005.2 Stichodactyla mertensii | reverse complement strand
GCTTCCTAATTTCTTCATCATTCTGATGAAGGCTACCACAGTGTAGCCGAAACGTCAATTTCTTCGAATATCGTTCTAACGCGTGAAATCTGTAAAGTTTCTATTTTAATTATGAATATATAATGCGAAAGCCTTAAATCTACTCTTTTAACCTAGTTTTTAACCTAGTTTCAAGCGGCGACTTAAAACGCCAGACAACGCATCTTTAAAGCCTTAAGTAACTTGTCAAACTAAGAAAAGCTTGTGGTGAAATACAACCAACCCACAAACACATATTTGAGTTTTGGATGAGTACCTTTCAAGGTTAATAGCCTAAAGACTGTCCATAGCAAGTAAGCTGAACACTTGATTACTGAACGTTTTCCCCTGCTTATACCCAGTACCTACGGGCCTGATGAGAACGAATTATTCTATCAGTTATGCCGTATCTTGATTTTAGATCGGCCCAAAAGTTGTTTCAGGCTTTAATAAAAAATTGAAGTCTCAGAACTTTTCACTGCGAAGATTATCCATATTCTTCCATTACAAAATTGATGTTAGTCTATTATTATTATTTGATTCGGAATCACGACAAAATGCACCCTTTAAACCAGTTAGAGCATGGCAGCGAACTGACCTAACCACAATTGAGACTGATTCCCAGACAACGTGGCACGACAGATAAATCAAACCAACTAGTCTAGACCGATTTTCCTCTTTTGCAAATATTGGGAAACACTTTTTGGCTTTCTTCAAATTTGACCAAATTGTGATATAAAAACCTGTTGTGACATTTCCTTTTATACGAATAAATGAAGGAAGCTTGTTTTCAAAACAAAACTTAGCAAGTAATATTACCGAGGCAGTTCTGCGTTGCTTTCTATTTTCGTAAATGGAAAATTAATTGATTTATTCGCATCGTATTGAATTTCATTCAAGGCTTGATTGACGTTTCAAAATACCCTTAGGGGTCATATAAAGATTACTTTATTGCAATAATCGACAAACAAACTGCAAAGGCACAAACAGATTACAGCCTCAAGACATGGGCATCTGAAACATAAATATAGAAGTTCGATGTTGTACGGGAGAACACGCTAAGACCGCCTTATCTACATCGCCAGCGATAGGAATTTAGAATTGTTTTTCCTGAAGCTTGACGTGATAAAAACACTAGAGAGAGATGATTATCTTCAACTCTTCTGTGTATAGAAATGTTATTTCTACCTGTTCTACCAGACTTTCCTGGTCGATTTTATTGATTCAAGTAAAATGATTTGGTCCAAGTGCCAACGATTAGATTTAAACCTATAAAGTAATCTCGGCTTATTCGACATTGTTTTGACAAAATACAGTAGTAGGCCTACCGAGTCAGCTGGTTGTCACGTTAGTTGACGATCTCAGCCTGAAAAGACATAAAGTCATGATTTATTCGCGATGTCTTAGGAGTTTCTTGGGTTCTTTACCGCGAATGCGTTATAGCCATAGTTAGAATCACAAACACCGAAACAACAGGTCACTGTACGTTCGCGGGAAGATGACATGACGAGAAAGCGCCATTGTCACGATTATTTCTGTCACAATGGTGTTACAAGATTAACGAGACTTCTATGCAATTTCGATTCTAGAAACCAATTGACCGAGAAGCGAGAAAAAGAAAAGTATTCGAGTGGTTTTAAATAAATTCGAAAGGATTTTAGCATCAATTATTTTCATAAATTGTGTCTATGTTGAATGTTCGATTATACAGCTGATTTTATATCATTCCCCGAAATAGACGTGGCCATATAAGGCCTTTAAAAAGAAGACAAAATGATAATTTTTGATCGCTCGCCATTGGCCGGATATTTCTGTTGTTTTGACTAATTGTCAAACTTGACAAAAGCAGATCGGCGATTGGTCTCTTTGTCGAGTATTGACCAATCAAACGTTGCAGATTGAAATCACAATTAAATACAGTACGTACCCAATGGAACTTTCGGCCCGCTCTAATTTCCGCGATTGATTTGTGCGTCGGTGAAGTGCATGACACTACCGAGACCCAAGTGTTTTGTGCTGTAGATTATATATATTTGCCAAATTCCAGCGCTGCACTGGGCCGTAGTCCACTCACTCTTTGCACTCTTCACCGTGCTTCTACCTGCCTTTTCCCTCAACCATGGATCTTCAATCACCTATTCCTTCTTCTACGATATTCTTGGAGTTACAAACGGTTCACGATACCGGGTATTTCTACTCTCTACCTTCACTTGAGGACGATTGGGCACAGGTAACGATCTATTTATTATGTCTTACTTTACTCTGTTTCTTCAACTGCCATCGCATGGCACGAGGTCTACGGTATTGTGGATGACGAGAAGTAGATCTCTACTACAGACTTGCATTGACAAACTGCCTGGCGGTAGTGTTCCGTCAAGTGCCGAATGTTTCACTTTCTGTTCGTTGATCAATGCAGGAATAAACATGCTAATATATTGTCAATTTTACTGTTTTTCAGACACGGCTAGAAATGGACCGATATTTGTGCCCTGAACCTAGCACTGTAGATAATAAAGAATCAAATTTAGGAACACCAACACCTTGGAACGAATTTCTTTTACCTTTTGACGAAGCAACATTTCCATTCGGAGACGATTGGGATATCAAGCCTATTGATTTTAATTCATCCCCGAGTATGCCGTCTGTACCGACTATTTTACCAGAAACTCCAACTGAAACGAAGCCGTGTGTGCAGCTCACGGTAAAGCCATTAAAGATCAAGCTACCCACCAATGTTTCCGAGGATCTTAGTAAGGTGTCTAAACCAGTTTTACCCTTGACTCCACCGAGCTCACCGGAATCCCCAGTACCTACGGTAGTCGTAAATAACAACCAACAACGGGCACCACGACCTGTGTCGCGTGTACCTCGCACTAAAGGTAGTAATGCTGGTAGTAGAGCTAGCAGTCCGAAGGACGGAGCTGAGAGCAAGCGTAGAGTTCATCGCTGCAATTTTAGTGGCTGTCGCAAAGTCTACACGAAAAGCTCGCATCTCAAAGCTCATCAGCGTACGCACACTGGTGAAAAACCATACAAATGCTCTTGGGAAGGTTGTAATTGGCGGTTTGCTCGGTCTGACGAACTTACTCGCCATTATCGAAAACACACTGGAGCTAAACCATTCAAATGTGTGCATTGTGATAGATGTTTTTCAAGATCGGATCATCTAGCTTTACACATGAAGAGACACGCATAGAGAGAGAGAATGCTATAGGAAGGATATTTTAATTTAGAATCGATCTCACAAACTTGCCATTGTGGAGAATTATAATATTTCCATAAATAATTCAGAGTCGGGCACCCCAGGTGCTTAGTGAAGGCGCCGTGAACTCGTCATATGATATTCGCTACATATGATTCCAAAACAACGCGTAACGACGAAAAACATTGAGCAGCATCGAATCCAGAACTTCTGCTGCCTTACATAGACCTTATTTTAATTTACACTGCTCGTGAAGTCACGCTTTGTCTTCAAGACAAATGGAAAGCAGAATGTTTGCATATAAATGAGTAGCGGAAGCAGAGAACAAGAAAGGCTTACTTTAAATAATCAGGTTGTTCAGCCAGAACGTAAAAAGGAGTCCTTAGCAAAGTCGTTTCATTACAGATGTTTAGAAAGCAATGGGTTAGAACCCACAGGTTTCGTATTATCATCGGTCTAAAATAGATGAATATTATGGTTAAGAAATACCATGTAAATAGAAACATTGAACCCGACTTCGATCCATTACATTCAAATTCACACAAAAACTGAAGAAAATCTATAGATCGAAAGTTGTAAATATATCATCGCCCACATGTAAAAGAGACAGAGAACTGTACATAGAATATATTAAAATTGAAAATAGAGCATAAACATTTCTCGTACAGGTTTTATTTATTTTGGAAAGAGAGATAGCTGTTCCTCTCATCTCTCATTGTTTCAGACAAGACCAGATGTTCGTTGCACACTATCGAGGCTAGAAAAGGACGCTTACAATATTATTGCTCCTATTTGTTTTATAACTAATATCTTGGAATTCCGCGGTATTGATTTCTGCTATCGTGATAGGGGGTTTATTGGTGCACAAAAAGGTCTTACATAGGAGTCATGCAGAAGAGCAATTCGTACGAACTACTAGTAGTACTTACTACGTTGCTACCTCTGACTACAGTAATTCTCGTATTCTTGTCATTTCTTATATTATTTACTGTACTGAGGAGTTTGTGGTTTTTAATTCACCATAGATTATCAGTCAAGCTTTATTTTCATTTGATTTAAGTCGAAAAACGTTTGAGAGATAAGTGAGGGTAATCGAAAAGAAATAAAGAAGTGTCGAAGTAGGAAAAGAAAATATTGGCACATAGTTGGCGCTGCGAAGTGTTTATCGAATTTGCAGGGTTAATTTCTTTTTTGTTTGCTTAAACGCCATGAGTAAGCAAGCAAGGGCCTTTGGAGGTGACCAGAAAAAGTACTCATTCATTTAAGGCTTGCAATTCGATCCATGTATTATTTCAGATTTATTTAGTCAATGAAATGAAGTCAGTGGTGTCACTGTATGGGCAACCAGCACACCGCTTGAACCCCTTGGGGTTAACTTTCTAAATAGTAATACCATAGAAAATATGTACTATTGATCATGGTAAACAAATCCTGAATGAGCTATAAGAAAGCGTCGATCTATTCATTTTTGATTCACGCAGTCGACATTAATTCATAGACGCTTATAAGAAGGTATGAGGGCCGAAAGCAGTTCATTTAGCAGGCGTGCACCTGGAGAATGTCATTAAATTTTAAAAGATCATACACTTTTTCAAAAGCCATTTATCTTTAGAAATTCTGAATATGTTGATTAGGAATAACTAGATCTATTAGGTCGGTAATTCTAAAAACCGATGGTAAATGAATAAACAGAAACGCAAAAGATTTAGAGACTATTTAGGTTACAGCAAAAATCGAAAATCTGCCATCTTAGATTATTTACTAAATGAATTCAAATGTCTGTTACAAAGAGGAATCAAGCCGTTTGGCGGCAACAGCGTTTACATTGATGAATATTCCAATGCCAAATAAGATGTGCGTTAAACCCAGACGTGCCTAGAAATAAGCTGTCCTTTCATCTAGCTCGAGAGTACCATTACAAGCCTACTAATGCTTTCAAAGTAAACATAATACCGTACGTATATCCCAGGGACAATAACTATTCTTATAGTATTTTTATGTTTCTGGAATAACATTGTTTTTCAAAGGTTAAGATTTCAATGAAAGCTGTCATAAATATTTAACTTTAGTGGTACACATTACAATGAGGTGGAGGAAGAAAATTTCCATCTGCAAATTAATCAGAAATTCAATAAGAAAGCCAGTAAAATTAACAACAACAAAAAAGAAGCATTTGCAAAACTCTGTATTGAGGTGAAGCGTAAAACCGCGTCGCTGGACCTCGGTTGTTTTTCCAAAATCTAGCAAGATGTGACCTCTCACCCTTGAAGAAATAGAAAAAGGCTTTTATTTCCCACGCATTAATCGAGTGTAATGAAAACAACTTATTGGGGCATCAAGTCATTGTCCTAGTTATTGTGTTACAAGCCTTCGGTGCATGACGACTTATCTCTCAATCATTGTCCACGTCAATAGAGTGACTCATGATTACCGAAACAGGACGCAAAGACTGCGGGACTAAATGCTGCTTTTACGCTACGGGTTGATGGGTCCGAGAACCTTTATATGCACTCTTAGATTAGTGAAGCGGAATTAAAAAGATTGGACCAAAGGTTTGTCAGTTAATGTTTGCTGTCAGCCTGTAGAACACCTTTCTGTTCTCACGTAATACTGCATAATAAGTACCGCAATTTGTTTTCAAAGGATCGATTAGGGATTTGGGTAATCATTGGGTCAAAACGTGAGGTGTTTAGAAATCATACTGCGGTAAACAATATTCAGAAATCAGTACGTAGGATTCACATGACAGATTCACCGACTGACAACTTGAGAGCCTCTGTTCAGCATGACACTTTACATTTAGATAAATGTCACACTGCATGCAATGACCTAGAAAATACTTTCTGAAACTTGATAGCAGCTACTAAGTAAACAGTTCATAGTGTCTATAATATGTGTATCAAAACAGAAGCGGAAAATTCTTATTAATGAATTGTTTGTTTTTGTTTTAGGTTTTTTGAATCTGCATTGGATTTTATGTATTAGCAGAAAATAGGTGTCTTTCAAAAGCGGATATAAAACAGGAGTCAATTAGGAGAAGTAATGCAATACCTTCATTCAAATTGTTTTTTAGTCTAAATGGTATTCTTTTCCTTCATCTTTGACTGTTTTGATCTGATATATTAGTTGCCTTGAAACATTTGCTATATTCTTCCACGTTATGGGAAGAACAATAATTCCAAAAATGTACTAATGAAATTTTGGTCTCATTTATACATACATGCTTTGAATAAAATGTAGAAATATATGCCATAATAGATTAAATATGATGTATTCTTTTCTTTTAGAGAGTACGAATCATGATCAATGAGCAACAGTAAACTATATACAGGAAAAGCTAAAGGATTCTTTGTTATGTAGATTTTTTCCAAGCTCAATGAAATATTTAATGAAAAAATGTTTAGACTAGCACATATATATAAGTAAAGCTTCTAAGATCTCAGAGTCAAAAACTATAGATATATTGTTTGTACAAAAACATGCAACAGACATCTTTTAAAAAGAACACAAGTTTACAGCTGTTTGAAATTGTTACAAAATGAAAAAAGTAAAAAACATGTCAGGCATAAATAACATGAAATAATATTTTTTGTATTTACATTATTCTTTGGTTAAAAGTATTCTGACAAAATTAATTTGAGATCAGACTCTTCAACTAGTAACTAGAAAAGGTTTATATTTTGAAAAATTATCTAGCAATAATTTTCTCCCATTTTTCCAAAGCATTTGCCAAATTAAGTAGATACGGATGTTTTTGTCATGCTAAAGTACTTGCATGTCTAGAACTTGGACAATTACTACAGGAAAATGTCTGAGTATAAAAATCTTTTTAAATTACAAGTATATGATAAAATAAATGATTGTGTAAAATTATATCAATTAGCTCAAAAATAATTTGGCTCATTTTGATCATAAACTATAAATGATTTTAGCTATTTTGCTATGAAATTAATCAGAAAATTAGTACTGATAATTGTATTTAAATGATTTTGATAATTTGATATTTTTTATTAATTGGAGATCAGTAGCCTTTAAAGACAATATAAATGATGCACACAGCATGTGAACTTGCTAATCAAATTATATTACTACTCTGAAAGAAAATTTGACCACAAAATTGTTTATTAATTTTCATATTTTTCACAAATATAAATACAGTTAACAATTTATCAAAATTCAGAAAACCAAGTCTGATCAGTTGCAATAATTGTAATTGAGTGTCACAAAGTTTTGTACAATTGGAATTTTACACAATAAAAAACAAAGTATCAAAAACAAAAAAACTGCATTTTTCTGATACAAAGCTAACTACATTTTAAAATTAATATTGATTGTTTTTTTTAACTTGGCAATTTAATCAAGACATGCAATAAAAATTTTAAAAGGATGATTTATGATATTTAAATTTATTAGCTGAATAATATAAAAGCTGCACAAATCAGTTAAATTTATTACAAAATTAAGGATTGTTTTAACACCCTATTTTGAAAATTATATATTATACTAAAAGCAAAATAGCTGCAAGCACCAAAAAAAAAAAGAACAGCTGTGCATAAAAAACATTTTAAAAGCTACACACTTGCGGTATTATAAAGAGTTTTAAAAATTATTATACATGTATACTTTTATATGTTTAACTTCACACTCTATTCATAGAATCATATTTTAATGCTAAGCTCTTATTTTGAAGCAATTAGAACTGGATGAAAACTTATTTTGAAAGAAAATTGAAAGTGCACAATAGTTTACACTGTTTTCTGAAAAAATGTTTTAGTTTGAAGAATAAAAATATCTCTAGGCTCATATTTTAACTTAGGTAAATATGAGACTAATTTGTTTCATATTTATGTGATATTTCTAATAATCCCACACAAATAACTGCATGCATAGTGAACAGGATAGTGTAAGTAGGCTTTATCTAGCAGATGCAACAGTGACTGAGAGTAAATCAATATGAAAGAGCAAAAATACAGGATATAACTATACCACATCATCACCCATATTCTCCTTAAGCAGCAAAAGCTTAACAAATAAAACTATTTATTATACACTTTACTCACTATCTTGTCTCTTATGGCTCTTATTAAAAAATTTAAAAAAATTGCAGATAATGGATTTTTCACATTGAGTTCATCATTTGATTGTTAAACGCACACTTGATTTGTAAAAGTAAAAGACAAATTTTATAGCTAGAATCTGTGTTATCTGCCTCAGCCTACAGCTTCAGCAGATAACACAGGTCTTGGTCTTGACAATTTACAATATCATGCTTAACCTCATATATAGATCATTATCATCAATAGTAAAAATCTCTTTATACTTTACCCCCTTTCTTTTACTTGGATACAAGTACTCTAAGTATTGTGCTAGGTTTTTTCACTGGCTATTTGGCCCAAGTACCCATTTGGGCCATAAAAAAGTAAAAAAAAAAGAAGTTCCATAACTTACATACACTGTATGGACTAAGCAAGCATGGCAACCCGAGTTTGAGTTCTGCCGGGCTTGGTGTCATGTGAGTAGAGTTTCTAGTTGGTTCTCTCCTGTGCTTCAAGGGTTTTTCTCTGGGTTCTCTGGTTTTCCTCCCTCTACAAAAATCAACTTCTAAATTCCAATTCAATCACAGAATGAGGGCCACAGGCCATTTGTTAGCCACTGGCTATTAAGTGCTACCCTTGTAATTAAAACAAGGACTTTTTTTAAGGTTAATAAGATGTTTATTAATTGGAAGGCGAACACAAAATAAGGTTGGTGGTTGGTTATGGATTGTAGTTGGTTATGGATTGTAGTTGGTTGTGGATTGTGGTTGGTTATGGATGTAGTTGGTTATGAATTGTAGTTGGTTATGGATTGTAGTTGGTTATGGATTGTAGTTGGTTATGGATTGTGGTTGGTTATGGATTGTGGTTGGTTATGGATTGTGGTTGGTTATGGATTGTAAATTGGCCAATGAGAGCTTGATTGTGAAACTACTGTACCTTGCCCTATAATAATTACAATTATTGACTAGTAAAATAAAAAATAACTGAATAAATGTCCACAACAGTTTATTGTTTTACACCCATATATTTAATTTGGTGTCAAGCCATTTTATGACAGTTTCAAAATTATATGAATTTACAATTTACTAGGTTTATTTAGATGGAAATGACCTGGAATAAAATATGTCTGGCATACTAAAATATATATAATATCTATAACTTAAGTATATTAATTTAATTAGTAAATGTATGTAAACACAATAAGCTATCTTTGCCTATATTCATCTCCACAATCTCCTGTTGTTTTGAACAAGTTATTACCTTTCTTACAAATCTGATGCAAACTTTCAAAGTCACTTGGTTTTAATTCAAGATCCAAAGCTTTTAAATTATCTTTTATGTGCTCTGCACCTGGCACTCCAAGACGACATCCTATGATAATGCTTGCAACAGCAGGTTGATCTAGAATGTAGCGGGATGCCACATTGGCTATACTTATGTCTGATCCATGGGATTTGGCAATCTTATCAAGGGTCGCAAGCAGTTCCTGGAAAAGACTCCATCCACCCCATGCATCTATCATTTGTTTGTACTTTTGAAGAGAGGCTGTATATAGCTCCTCTCTTCTGGGTTCTTTACAGTTTAAGTATTTTTCAGATAGAAAACCACCAGCCAAAGTTCCATAGGTTAGGAGTGATATGCCATTTTCTAGGCATAACTTTGACATTTTTATGGATGGTCGATTGTCAAGAACTGAGTACTGAATCTGGTTACTTGAGATTTGAATTCCCATCTTTATGATTTCTTCCAAATGAGCAGAATCAAAGTTTGTTAATGACAATTCCCCTATTGTACCATTTTCTTTGAGTTCTGAAAGATGTATTAATGCATCTAGGTACCTTTTATCAGAGTAATCCCACCAATGAAATTGCACCATGTCCAACTTGTCCACACCCATTCGTTTCATGGACTTTTCAATGCTTGCTTCTACCACCTTCTTTGTTATTACACCAGGTATTGGCACCCATTTTGTTAAAGCTGAAAGAAATGTTTCTGTAATTAGGATAATCATTTTTAGAGGAGGGGCATGTGCATACAGGTACATGTTTTATGTTGACAGTTATTACCAGTCTTTTAGATCCTTGGTTGTTTTATTCAATGTAGTAACACGTGATCCACTTTCTATCCATGTACAGTATATACAAGTTTGATCCAGTATACAAGAACAATCAAAGGTTGTAGTAAAGTCTTTCTATCTTTGTTCAACAACTTTTAGTTATACATATTCACTGCCAAGGGTCATTCAGCGTGTCCTCGCCGTCAATTATTCACCAATTTTGTGGTTATCACTTTTGATTGATATGTTTACCATCAATTTATATGAGTAGGATCCAACATAAACAGTAAAGTTGATTTTACATTTGTTTAACTGACTATAGTAATTTATATCAATTTTCATCAATTTATATGAGTAGGATCCAACACTAACAGTAAAGTTGATTTTACATTTGTTTAACTGACTATAGTAATTTATATCAATTTTCATCAATTTATGAGAGTAGGATCCAACACTAACAGTAAAGTTGATTTTACATTTGTTTAATTGACTATAGTAATTTCTATTAACTGTCAAAGGTCATTTAGCCTGTAATTGCAATTTATGCATGGTATCAAAGTTCTATAGGTAGCAATAATGAATTAGGTGTCCTTCTCAACCAACAATTATTAATATTACCCTCAACAATACACTCTACACCACGGAAAATTCTAAACCACTTCTACAAATGACTGGATAACCAGGAATACAACCTTACAGCCAAATAATTAGCTATTTGATTCATGGCCCATGATGGCAAGAGGTCTAATCATTTTTACTTTAATTAGTTTAAGGGAAAAAAACTAGTCAGACAGTGAAAGAAAATAATGAACCTCAAGAATTTGGGGGAAATCATGGCAAAATGTGAGGCAAATGCCATTGTTTTGATTTACTTTTTTGCTACAAGTGGGTTATCACTAATAGACCTGTAGTAGCTAGGGTAGTACCCTGTGAGCAGAGGTTATTTTCTCTTACCTCTAGGGGGAGCGACCCTAGAGGTAAGAGAAAATAACCTCTGCTCGCAGGGTACTATAGGGTAGCAATCAGAATGCAGAATTTCCAGGTGGGTACAATTGCTGGACCCCTCATATGAACCCCTCATGTGGATCCCCTTATGGACCCCTGTATTTCAATTGGCACCACAATATAATATTTTCTATATGTAGCATATATATCATATTATCTGGATATGTTTTTGTTCCTTTTTGAGTAATTACAAACAGAATACAGCTTTGATTCGTTCATTGATAACGCTGCGTATTATATTAGCACAGGCAAAATCCAATTAGACTTATCGGGCAACTAGAATTACAGTTGTGACAGCACATCCCTGAATGGCAAAACTGCAATAATATTTTATCTGGTAAAAATATTTAATGCACTTGAATGCGCGCCATCATCAGCCTCAAAAAAATGAAAATTGTATTGCATTGGAAGCTTTATAATAATCATCTTAGTACATACATGCATCAAGAGTTCCACGCTACTGCTCTAAGCGCATGCTCAAGGGGTGAAAAAGTGAGACTGAGCTCTAAAAATTGCTACATTTGATTAGTATTTAGCTCATCCAGCAAGATTTTCATCAAATATCCAAGGTCACATACCATCAAGCTAAATCCAAGTCAAATATACTGGAATACAGCATATTTTAGGACACTTGATCCCACTTTTTCATCACATGAGCATGCATAGTTTGAAACTCTTGATGCATCTGTATTACTACTTATTGCAATGTTTATCTGTTTTTCATTTATTGTGACAAAGCCCATAAGCATAAAGTCCAAAGTTTAATTGTTATAAAAATCAAACACCCTATTGTTTGGTTATGTATTATCCTCGCTCCTAGACCATCACTATACAACTGTTAAAGCTCCATATGGTACAGGAATCTACTTTGAACATTATATTCATGTTAAGATCCTTATAAATAAAAACAAAAAATCTGAGAAATTCTATGGAATGTAATAACAAACTAAGACTGTAGACTGTTGATTAAAAATCCCATGAAATAGTTGATTGATCAATGCATAGTGCAAAACCACATGACCAAAATCAACTGTTTCATGGGATTTGAATCGGGAGTCTATCTATTTCAGTAGTATGCACTAGCTAGTGGAAACCCCTGCCCAATACCACCTAGGGAATACAGGAAAGTGGGGAATTAGTCAGACATTAGAGGGAAATAAGATTGGACATGGTAGGAGGGCTTTAGACCCAATTAGATAGCATGCAAAAAGTGCTGGCAGTGATAGGGAGGCTAGGTGCTGGGAATTGCAATGACAGGATTATTATTATAATTGCTGTGAGCCCCCAGGCAAGCAGTGACACTAATCTTGATATCACGTTGGGTTGCCCGTGTCAGAAGCAAGCTACACTTTTGATTTCAGGATTTTGGATGGATTTTCGCTTTTTCCAAGCCTATATTTCATACTTACTGTTATATTAGTTGTCACCATTGTGTAAAATAATTTAACTGGATCACTTTAGGAGGACATGGCAAACAACCACTGATCATCAAGTCCCCTTTGACTTGCCAGTATTTAATGACAATAGTTCTCAATTTTGGCTGGCAACAAACCCTAATCATGTTTTCTGTTCAGTGTGGCTCAGCAGCACTTCCCTTGCATGATTCAACAACTAGTTATTATTATTATTATTATAATCATTATTATTATTGTTATATAGCTATGGATTTTCCTGATATAATGAATGCTGTCATTGGCTGAAAGATAATTGGTCAGAGTGCGACTAATCCTGTGGCATGATATCTTGCATGAATCAAGAAACAAGAAAGCTGATGAAAACCGCTTCAGATCCCAGAGACCAGAACTTTTGTTTACTTTTCACTTACGCAATGAATAAATTCTTTTTATTTTCTAAATTTGCTGGGAATCATTTCTCTGTCACTATAACAAAACACTTAATGTCCAATCCCTCAGGAAGCAGTTAGTTTTGTTTTCCCTCAAGTCTTGATGTTTCCCTCAGCTTTGCCTCGGGAAGCCTCTTGGGAAAACAAAACTACTGGTAAGGGACTTGTCAGAAATTAGTGGGGTGGGGTTGGGGTGTGGAGATTTTAAATTGAGGGATGAAAATGATGTGACCCTCCCTTGGAATGGGAATGAAAATTCCTGACCCTCCCCTGGGACTTTGCCTGAAATGTGACCCTCTCCCCTGCATAGATAATGCATCTAATCCTTTTTCACAAATGTGAGATTTTTTTATGTAATTAAATACTGAAAATACTTAGGATAGCGTTTTGAACTGAGCATTTGCTAAATGTTAATTTGATTTATTTATTTTATATAAATGTTATGACATATCACTGTTGTGTTCTTTAATTAGCTATCTGTATTATTGATATATATACTACAATATTAAAACACAATTCCCACTGATCATGTGAGCTCAAATTTATGTGACCCTACCTTTTTAACTTCCCATTTTCTTGTGTCCCTCCCCTTTTTATAGGGGCTTAAAAATGTTATGACCCTCCCCCTTCCCCCCCCCCCTGCTAATTTTTGACAACTCCCTAACTGTTCCCTTGAGATCAGACATTAAGTGTATATTATTATTATTATTATCATTATGCAGCAGTATAAACGTTAGGATGCTGATCCTTAAAGATACTAGCACATAAGGCGCAAAGCGTAACCTATGTGTTAGGATCCACTTAAAAAAAACTTAATTAATCCAATGTCAATGAAATAAGTTGTAAACCATAAAAGTTTAAAAGTAATCAAAAATTCTGTAAAACTGAAGAATGTCACTGTGATAAAATCTTGAAACTCCTTGCAATATGAAGTGAGTTAGTAAGTATCGCCTTCTGCATTCAATTTACTATCTTGTCAGCCTTCTTCTTCTCTCAGTTCTCTTATACTCTTCCTCATGCTTGCCAAAAAAATTTATTATTATTATTATTATTATTATTATTATTATTATTATTATTATTATTATTATTATTATTATTATTATTATTATTTGGACATGATTTAGACTTTTACATGTTGAAAATATTTATTCTGAAAGTCAGGTGCATATACTGGCCACAGAAATAAAAAATTGCATTTAAATATTATTGATTTAGTGCCCAGCTGAACAGTGGCAATTAAAAAGTGCATGTGTAGATGCTTTCAAATATCATGTTACCAACCCATGTGATCTGATTACCCAACCCCAAACTTTGATTGACATTCATACAACTGCACTGTACTACCTGACACCAGTCAGAAACATTTTGTTTGACAGGATCCCTATAGCAGATGCCTGTCAAGGCTGCTGGAATAGTTGCTGCATTTTGCTGCACAGGGAACAAAAGGTAATTTACTACTGGTCTACCACAGGTGGCCCAGTAATAATAATAATAATGATAACAACAACAACAACAACAACAACAACAACAACAACAGTGATGATGAGGATAGAGGGAATGACAGGGAATTACGAGGTTAATGAGACCTAATGCCCCTCTGTTCCTTGGGTAGTATAGGGCAGGGGGTTTCCAATGACTAATGCATTACATATACTTTTATAGCCAGTCATCTCAACATATTTGAAAACATAAACATTAGAATTGTTTTAGTCCTTAATTTAACGAGATATTACGTAACGATCCAAACACGGATGTTCGCACAAATATGAAAATATTTACATATTCATATTATAGTGCAGTTTGAACTTCAGGAAATTCTGGACTGAACATAAAGCTCATGCTTCTGTGCCTAGGTCACTGCAAATGATTTACCACTTTGCTTTATCTACGTAAAAATATAAACTTAATCTCACCCTGGGTTCTGAAGTATTTCGGTAACGCCCCCTGCACTGTATGTGAGAGTTAAAACCCTAAACGGTTCAATATATTTTTCGAATGCTCTTATAGCTTATCGAGAATATTCAGAAGCTTTTCCGGTAGTAAAACATTCAATTCTTGGTCTTCTCTATCGACCAGAGCTATCTAAATCTGCTGAGATTCGCAAAACCGCCAGAAAATGTAAATGAAATTCTTCCCGCTCAGATGGGCGAGGGCAAAATATTTACTTATGTAAGCACAATCACAACATTTAGCGGATCCCTTCACAAATTTTCTGCAGTTCTGAATACATTTTACCTTGTATTTGCTCTCTAGCGTAAGGTCCACGTTCAAACTCTAATTCGCGTAGAAATTTGCCGAAGATTTCTTCGGCTGGACCGTAGATGTCGGCCATGTCAAACGTTGTAAGGCCTGCGTCGAAATAAGAAAACATTTCTTGTACAGCCCTGGTTTCGTCGATAGCTCCATGCGCTCCTGAAACCTGCCACATTCCATTCACGATCCTACGAATTTGTAAGCCATTTCTCATTCGGCATAAGGGAACCTTAGACATTTTATAGTGGACGGCTGATAAATAACATTGCCGTCCAAAACAATGTTTTGTTTATAGATGGAACGATTGGGGATCGGATGATCACTTGGCTCGTACCAATCTCCCGTGAAGCAAGAAAATCGTTCTTTATTTTATTCCCGGAGGGGGAGATGGGAAGTGGTGATATATTTATTTGTAAATATTGAAGTAGAAATAACTAACCTTTATACATAAGCTTATAATTTGACTATTTGGAATATGAGTAGTTTATTTTTTTATGGGTTCGGGGAGGGGGCCGGTGGGTTTCCGGAACCTGTCTTTTATTAATCTCCCTTCCCTGTTTATATATTTTTTACCTAAACCCCTTCCACATAACTTACAGTTTTTCGGCATGAGCCCCCAGTATGACCAAAATTTTTATCCCCTTTGGACTCAGTTTTTTTAGATGACCCCCCTGATTCCAACCAGTCCCCCCTCCCCCCCAATCCCATAAAAAACGAATGGTCTCCAAGAAAACTAGAAAAACGGCTCGCAGTCTAAAATTTTAAGCTACCGTTTATTAAAACTTACCTCAATTTTAACTTGAATTATTCGCAGGGGATCTTATTTCGAGCCTTGCATATCTCTCTTTTATTATTCTAAGGGGTTTCTTTACCTCGTGTCATTTTTCCTTGCCTTGCCTTTCTCCTTCTGAACTGCCATAGTTACACCAAAATGCATCTTAAGTAATCGTAAGGGAATCTTTATAATTAGTTCCCACATCAGTCTTTGTACTGTACATCTTGCTCAGCTGGATTTAAAACCACAAAATAAATAAGGCAAGGAAAACTTTTTCAACGTGTCTTCCTGATATGAAGAAGATCATCTACACTTCGCGCGCGCGTACGCGGGGGACCGACCCGATGGCGGGAAAATCATACATATCCTGCAGGATACTTATTACTTCCGTTTAAAGAAACTGACCGTAGATGCTTTATTATTAAAACATATTTCATTCTTTCTTTCTATCACGTTAAAAATTTTTTACCAAAGGAAAAATTACATTTTCCAGCTCAAATTCAAAATTAAGTTGAATAACCGGAAGTGTAGTCAACATACCGGAAACAGAATTTCAACCCATATGTTGCTAGGTTACGAGACGCTTGACTCAAATAACGTGGCAACCCGGCAGAGTTTATTTACTTAGTTGTTGGACGTCCTGAACAAAGATACTCGCTTACCAAGGCTACTTGTTGTTTCTTTTAAAGTTTCTTCAAAACAGTAGGACTATTTTTCAGCTCCTATAGAACATCGGAATACCTTCTGAACAATTTCAGCGGCGGTGCACACTATTTTAGCAAGGAAAAAACAAATATCTTCATAATTTACTGTGGCAGCTGCCTTCAATTGGCTCCCTGCCTTGCGGAGGAAAAAAGATTCTATTCAAGTGATTATAACGTTACCAAAAGAACCAAGGCCTTAAAATGCTTAGCAATGCAGGAAAATTCATTGACCGAAACAAGGATATCCCAGCAGTAAGTAAAGAACCATATTTTTTTACTTTCTTACTTCGTTTTCAACTAGTCTTCGTGTGTGTGAAGCAGTTCTGAGATCTGGATGCATCGAGATTGAAAAATTCTTAAGTTATTTGAATCTCAGTTATTTGATACGATTCGTTTTGGCGAGAAAAAAAGCCCTATATAATCCCTGAAAAGCGCTCGAACTTATATTTTGATTCCTTATTTAAGAAAACAATATTGTGAAAAGCTCTGCTTAGAGGAAGGTTTCAAAAAAGATCTGTATTTTATTTTTCTTTATCTTATGCACCTATCAAAGTAAAACCCGAGGTGGGGGGAGTGCAGACAAGGGTGGGGATTTGATCAAAAGCTATAAAGTTAGTCAAAATCCCAAGGGTGGGGAAAAACACAGATCAAACGAACACAAACACCCCAGCTCTGAGGAGAAAATGTACCTGCTGATGTGTCAACGTTGACAATCGATCGCAAAAAGCACATGTAATTCACATTTGCTTGGAAGATGGTTCAATCAAATGCCTCAACTCTTGGGACCCAATCAATCAAACACCCAATTGAGGGAACCACTAACACTTTCAAATACCCATCTTTTGCCCATACTCCATCCCCCCCACCCCACCCCCCACACACACACACTCAGGGTTTACTTTAATAGGTGCATAATGTTTATGCTTGTGAATCATGAAACTTAGTTTGATTTTACTAGTGCTATGATTTTACCTGCTGTGAGAAAACATAATTATTTTCCTATAATTTTGTTAATGAAACAATTGGGGGAATTAAGTTTATTGACATTAATATTGTCTTTTTACAGGCTGGGAAATTATTTGATATAACAGGGCATACAGCCAGAGAATGTTTGCAGATACATGAAGGGGTAAGTCTCATATAAACTAAACTTTATTAAAAAAAAAATCATAAATCATAAATTTTATGACATGGCTGATGGAAAAATTAAATGCAAAAAGATTCTTACTGTACAATGTAAAATTCATAAGGTAAAAATATTTAATAAAAAGACGAGGTTTTGACACATTTATACTCTGATGTCAAGACGTAATGAAATTTTGACAAAAAAGTGTAGGAATTAAAGTTTGATGAGAATGTTTACACACAAGTATATATGCACATTGTGCAGTAACTTTGATTGGAAAAGAAAATCTCAACAGGGTTCATGGGAGCTCACCTTGTAATCATTTGTACTCCAAGAAGCTACTAATTAATTATACTGGAAAAGCATGCATCATGTAAAAAACATAACCCTTTCATCATATGTAAGAGAGATATGACTCCTGGTAGGAAATCAGTGATTGGTTGTGTGACTGTAACTTCATGGGTCTTTCTCCTTCATTAGTATTCTTTAGAGAAAGAGGCACTAATGAAGGTAATATTCTTTATATATGAAGAATAATGAGAATGATTTTATTTGGTACAAGGCTCAAGCACCTGACAGCTTTGATGAACTTGAAAGGATCAAATTCTCATTCACTATGAGATTCATGTTCAATTTTGATGCTCCTTTCCTTCTAAAATGTCTGGAATGCAAAAACTATTTTATTTCAGACTGAATATTCAAATAAAGTAAAAAAGTTTCAAGCTTTTACCAAGCCAAGAGCAGGAGTAGAAAGAATATTCTATGGTAGAGCCGATGACCCAAATATTGCTTCTCACCTTGTTCATGGTGTCAGTACAAGACCCTCCCTTTGGGTGAGTATAATACAAGCATACTCATACTCATGCTTGTCACTAGGGTGGTTTGTTGGTTTGAACAAACCTCCCTCCTCCTCTTTACCCCTTTTATTCGTAAAATTACTACAAGAAAAGCTGGATGCATAAAAAATATGCAATAAAATGTTCATAAATTTTATTAGAGTAAGATTTTAATTTATTTTCTACAACGATTTTCGATCTAACGTGAAGTGTGACGTGCCAAACTTGTTTTTATAAGTTATATCCCAGACGTTTGGCAAAAATAACTGTCAAGTTTGATGTGAGAAACTTTTGTTATGTAGCCGACAAATAACATTGAATTTTCAAGGTTTATAAGCTTTATTTTAGAAGTTTCGA
>JAAAQI020024681.1:0-19216 GCA_011800005.2 Stichodactyla mertensii | reverse complement strand
GGTCGATCTAAGTGGTACAATCAAGCGGTCGATCTAAGTGGTACAATCAAGCGGTCGATCTAAGTGGTACAATCAAGTGGTCGATCTAAGTGGTACAATCAACTGGTCGATCTAAGTGGTAGAATCAAGCGGTCGATTTTAACGGTGACAGCCAAGATGCGATCGAATTCAGAAGTATTTTTCCAGAGAAAACAATAAGAACCAATTGACCAAGGACGTTTAACGTCCACGAATCAAATCTCCGTTTTTTTACCTTGATCGAGGATTTTCTCCTTGGATGTGATTTTCTCTTCGAGGTTGAGCTACACATCAACACGGATTTGAGCCCAAAGTTACGTAAATCTTCAATGCGCAACAAACCCATGGTATTATCATCCAGTGGCAGTAAAATTTTTAGATATTTCTCGGCAATAAAGCATGATAGCACTGAGTTGCTACTACGAATAACAACTAGATCGTTCACTTCGATCGTTTAAAGTATAACCAGTCGTCAATAACCCTTCGGTTGACAAGCAATTTTGAGAGGTACTTGAAAATCTTGTTGCATAGACTAGACTTTGTGGTATTGCCCCCGGATAGTGACGTGTCCATTGTCGCAATAACCAATGGGGCGATGCAAAATGGTGAGGAGGGATGAGGAGAGCTTTAGGGGGGGGGGGGTGTTGGCTAGAACTAGGATGTTTGAAAGAACTTCTTAGGATTCCGATATGCAATCTTTCTGCTTCTCATTTACCCTTTAAGATGATCTTTTAATCATAACATAGCCTACGAAAACTATACAGAAAGATAGTCAGAATCCGCGTAAGAGCGTTAGAGCAGCCGTACGTTATGTAAGAAAAACCAGCTCCCCCCAGTGAAATTATTACAAACAGAAATTTAATCAACGAACGCCAAACTGTATCAGCTTACACTAGGGATATACGCTGTGAATATCGTAAATGGATACAGTGTTGATAAGTAGCGTCTCTCTCTGTTCCGGATATTACGATAACATTGAAGTAAGGGGAATAAACAATGACAACAAACGCAGCTGGGAGAAGCAGTAGATCACGACCGGTAAAGGATCGAATGACGAGTTAAGTAATTAATGAGATACATGGCTGATATGGTCATCAAGTCGGCGTTCATCAAGATGAACAATTTCCGAGAAAACTTCTGTAATTGCGCTGGCATAGCGAATAAAAATTCACAGAGTATATAGTTAGATTTATGAACCTCTGTATTTTAAGGGACTAGTCGTTCTAGCGCTTTCAGCACTAATTTGGGGCACTCTAACTTACACACACTACTACTACATCAAATATCTCATGCGCACAGACGTCGAACTTTTGCCGCACCTAATTCAATGTAAATGAGATGATAACGAGTAGAAACAAAAGATTTGACTAATTTGCATTAGATTCGACGCGGCAAACGTTCGACGCCTGAACTGGGCCTAACTCAAATGCTGATTTCTATGAACGAAAATTTCCGGATTGCTTTGTAAAAAGGCGCCAAATTCGCTGGCAGCTGCGCAGTTATAATCATAGTTTTTTCGTTCGAAGATGTGAAAAAAAACTTTTGAGGAATAAGTTGAAAGTTCCGCCACGAAAATCCGACAAGTCTGCTACTCTAGCTTCCAGCAGTCAAAATAAACAATTACTACAATAAACAAGCCCTCAGTTCCCGGTGTGACGTCAACAACCATTGCGCAGTTAAACTGTGATACGATAGACTCGATAACACGGGTCAACTATATAATAAAAATCTTTTTCTCTCGAGTTATTTTCAGGAGTATAAATCCAAGCGCAGCGTGGTTCTAGCGTTACAACCCAAAATTTCGTTTTCTCGCAAGGTAGTTTTTGTTCTAAGAAGAGTTGTGTTTTTCTAGAATTACCACAAAGTTACCTTTTCAGCGTTGGACCGGATGCACCTTACAAAGAACGGCTGCGCCTCACCGAGGATTTCCATCAAGCGATTCAACGACGACTGTCAAAGGTAACAAATAAATATCAGATATTAATGATGGGTAGAGCATATGTGAAGCTAAAGCCAGAGGAACGGAGGGGAAGACAAGGTTCTGGAAATATATAATGGGACTTGAAATCTGTGGAATATTTAGATCACTTGGGATCGGAAATAGAATCTCACCATGTTATTTTAGGAAAAAAAGATATGGACTTCCACTCCTACCGTCTTGTTTCAGGGTAAAAAAGGTTCTTGGATTTCTTGAGGTAGAAAACGCAAAGTAGCGTGGCACTCAAATGGCTTCCAGACTGAACCAATGAAAGACCGCAAAGATGAGAATCATCCAATCAGAGTGCTTGAAATCGAAAGCCATTTGGAAGTTACAGTACTGTGCGTTCTCCATTCGTAGAAAATCATCTCTTCTCTCCAATCTTTTCAAGATTTTGTCCCCTCGTTCATTACTTATGAGAAGTAGATTTTCACAAAAGCGCAGCCCAGTAAACACGAACTAAGCTCTAACATGTAAAGCCTGGTTCACACTAGCGACGCAAGCATAAGCGCAAGCAACATACGCAGAACCAGGCTCTATAGATAGATTTAGCAACGACAACGCGACCTCAAGAGGACGGCGCGCGCATCAAAATGAACGTGCTCGCACCATCGTCTTCTAGGTTAACGCTCTCGTCAGGACGTTAAAAAGCTAAAAATGACGTTCCATTGAGGAGGTGAACCTAGAAGACGACGGCACGTACATGAAAAAGAACGCACGTGCGCCTTCGTGTCTTCTTTGCTAAATCTGTCTAATATTCAAACCGTAACCGTACCTGGAACTGTGCGCTGACTGTGGGTGGGTTCTTCGGAGCCGCTTTGCCTCGCTGTGTTTTGTACAGATAGTCGTACGTTCGTATTGACATGTCACGCTTGGTTTCGAGGCCTTGACGAATCTTGGACACAAAATTCTGCAAACAATTAAGAAAAGGAATTCTTACATTTTCGGCATACTAATCTAATACCCCCTCTCCAAACCTCAGTCGGATTTGGAACCCAATCCGGGATTTGGAATCCAGAATCCAGTACTTGGAATCCACAATCCAGTACTTGGAATCCACAATCCAGCACCATTCCAGATTCCCTTAAATGGAGCGAGACCGGTCCCTTAATCCTTGATATAGAGGTTTTGCACGGCAGCCATGTTGCATGGTAGAAACAATAAAATCGTTTTAAATGAGACAGAATTCAATCCCTTAGGGAAAGAGATTCTACTGTTCTGCTATGCTACATGGCTGCCGTCACGCAGTCGTGCAAAACCTCTATAGGCTCAATTCTAGCCTCTAGTGCTTTTTACCTTTGAAGAAGTTGGTGTCTTGTTGCTATGTATCCTCCTGCAGACAAAATCAGATGATTGGATAAATCATTCAACCAATCCACATTTCGAGGGGTTGTCACGTGACATTTGCAACTAAGAAACTGATAAATCTGTAAATGATACTAGACCGACATTTTAAGTGGTCATCTGAGCCAAGATGAAGGTCTAAGTCTAACCATTTGCAAATGTAATTATAAAACCAGCACCTTCTTCTCAGTTTTTTTGAGACCCTGAGGGTTTGAACCCACGACCTCCTTCCCACCAGACCACAGGGAACCCAACTGACCCAGCCGCGTGGCAGTTTAAGACTTTGTGTCATTGCGTGACGATTGCGTCGTTGCGTGACAACAATTACCTGATTACTTTCGAGGCTTTTCTAAACAGAGATGCCGATTCGCCATAAGGAATGGTTTGTTCTTCCTCGTTCAATAACTTCATCCTGAGAGAAAAATAGTAAAATAGATAAATATTGAGGCTACTGCTCCTGATGCGATTTCTGTGCAGAAAATCACGTTGCCCAGAGGCTTTAGATTCGAGTGGAAATCGTGGGAGAACGAAAAAAATGCATAGATGTGTTCAACATGGGGGCGGGGTAGGGAGGGAGGGCAGGGATACAAAAATCAAATTCAGCGGCGGCCTATTCTTTAGACAGCGTAAAACTGATGGATTCAATACAATCAGTGCTTAACCTCAGCGATAGTCCATCAGTCCGTGACTAGTAAAAATTGCCTTTGGGTTCGTAAAACTTGAGAACCACCAGCTAATGGGTTATCTCTGGGCTAGTAACTTCTCATCTTCGCCAGCCCAGATGAAAAAAATATAAAGTCTAGCACTGACAATCTCGTCTCTAGAGTCTGCGTTCGAGGAATGCAGGCTCTAGGGACGAGATTGGATTCAATAGCGACTATCTAGACGCACCGAATGAAGACCTCTCTAACGAAATCCTTGAAGCGTGGAGCAAAAAAGGACAGCGAAAACAGAGCGTTGGGTTGAAATCGCAGAGGCGTTTCCAAACCGTTCTTAAGGGGAAAGTGTCCAATGACAAGATTTTCTTAGGGCAGGGGTGTGGGGGGTGGAGCAGGCTTGGGGTGAGAAGGGGAGAGGAGAGGAGAAAAGAGGGCCCATTCTCAACTGAAGGACACCAATGACATGGCTCATTCAACATGGCTGACAATAAGGAAGTGAAGAAAGGCTTAGTGGACGATGACTTCTCACCTGAATGATTTGGACGTAGCCTGAAAGGTATGAATAAGTACGTTAATGAAAATGCTTTTTTCATTCGTTAAGAGTGTCACAAAATAAGAATGTAGGCCACTCTAGACCATGTGGGATGGGATCATGAGAAAGCACAGTGATTCACAAGTTACGAATGCGTAGTAACTTACTCTTTTCCTTCGAGCAGCGGCTCGTTCATTTCCTTTTCCACCTGGAATCGATGGAACATGACAAACAAAGATTAGAAAAATTATTTCCTTTCTAAAACTCTAAGGAACAAGGAAGAATTGCTTCCTCCTTAGGGTGTGCCAGCTTCTTAATGTACATCTGAAGTGTTAACGGCGAAGGAAGGAATAATACTCAAGAGAATGGCATAATCGATACTCACTCGTTTTAAAATTTCTTCCAGACACGATAAAGGCGTGCACAGCCTTGAAGAACGCCCGTAGTATGGACCAGCGGTAGACAGCCAGTGGGTCTGCGCCTAAAAGATAATAAGAAATGCGTGAATGCTTTGAGTCTGCAAAAAGAAACTTTTGCATCAAACCCTCTACACTAGTATCGAACATCATCAATTATGGGTTTATCTTCACTTGCCTTTGATGGGTTACCTGTGGTGATTTAGAATAGAGGGTAAACTGGATCAGTGGAAAGGAATTATGTACCAGTGCCTCTCTTATCCTCACCAAAGGAACTCCATAATTTAATTCTGCTTTTAGACAATCCTCTAGAGTTTTTTCTGCACACAGCAATGTGAATGAAGAGTAAATCACGTGACTCACCGATAAGTTCCCGGATGAATTTCAAATTACTGCTCTTGAATATACTAAGGATGTCTGGTCGCATCAAATCTCTGTTCTTGTCAAGGAATCCCTACAGGAGTTAGACAATCAACCAATAGACCTTATTCGCTTGGGCGTATTTGTTTTCCCAATACAGGTCACGTGTCATTCCTTTGGGACTTTTTCTTTTGTTTAATGGTAACGCTTGAGAAGATACATTAATATGGATAAACCTCAAACAAAGAATCTTATTCCCAAGAGGTCTGAATTGGGAAAACATTACGCCCAAGCGAATAAAGTCTATTTTAACGGTATACTATACTATCGTTAGAGCAGACTTCGTATGACTGTGTGCAAAGCTCGCGGCATGAACACGGCCTTGACACGGCCAAGGCACGGCAAGACACTTCAAAATTCTAGAAAACACTACGGTTGCGACATGACACGCTTTCGGCATCGATCGTGCCGCGAGCTTTTCACAGTCATACGAAATCTGCTCTAATAGCGCACTTCTTGCTTCCGTACACAACTTAAACCTAGTACCTACTACCTATGACAACATGCCTCTAACATATCACTCATCCTTGTGTCTTCTGCACATTTACTAATACTACTGCACTCATACTCTAACTTTGCATTCTTGTGCCAATAAGGACTGACAGCCTTATGTTCATGTCACTAATCTCTGGTAGCCTCACTCTCGTGTCCCACCTAAAGCATTACTATGGATTACAATGTATGGTTAGTTACCGTTATCTGATACTCCACAGTCCCAGCGTAGTGCTTGACTATGAATGAAGGATTTCTGAGCGATGACTCATAGTACTGATTAGCTGAATGGGTCTTGTTCATCTTCTCCAGGAGAGAGGTCTTGGTTGCACACGGAAAACTAAGAACAGAAAAAAGTTTTTAAACAAAAGGAAAAAAAGCCTTAACAGACAGTAACTCATACAAACGAATAAACAGACGGACAGACAGACAGATCGACCAATAGACTGACCGACCGACCGACAGACCGACCGACAGACCGACCGACCGACGGACAGAAAAACAGACCAACAGACCGAATGAAGGACGGGCAGACTGATAGACCGACTGACAGACGGACCGACCGACCGACAGACAAACAGATGGACTGACTGACAGACGGACAGACCGACCAACAGACCGACAGACCGACACACAGACAGACAAACAGATAGACTGACTGACAGACGGACCGATAGACCTACCGACAGACGGACTGACAGACAGATGAACAGGCAGAACAAAAAACAAAGGGAAAAAGGAAGAAAAACGAAAACAATAGGGAAGAAGGAACAAACCACAAAAAGTTCACAAAGGTGAACGAAAATAGACAGAGAGACAGGAAAAGACGCTAGGACAGACAGACAAATTACTGACTAACCTACTCTCCTCGTCAATCAATGGCATGATTCCTGTTGGACGTCCAGAGATCAACTCGATACATCCATAGTTATCAACAAACTCAACATTTCGCCACTTAATACCCTCGCTGTTGTATTCATCCTTAGAAAAAAATCAGAGCAAAGGTCAATTGAATTTCTCAAACTCACGAATAATTTATGAGAAAACAAAGTAAATCACTGCCGTGATGGTGGTTTGGATATGTGTTCCTAATTAGCATAAAATCTGGCCAACTTTGATTTGATTTTCTCCTAGAATTATTCCTGGTTTGAGAAGCTAGATCAAGCATTTGAAAGAGTGTTTCATCCTCTATCCAAACACGTCAAAGTCGGTTAAAAACTCAGCTGCTCCTTGCTTTTTCAAACCACTTCTCGGTGTTTCGATATCGGATGAAACACTTTTTCCCGTGTATAATCTATTGCATCAGAGACGTGAATGAAGCAGTCATATATATTTTCTTAGGGACCAGTTAGTACAAACAGGGTTCGGGCGGAGGGTCACTAATTGCTTGGACTCCAATTTTCTTGGGATTCAAAAAATTTGGTGCAAAAATAATAACAAAAAGTGGAAACAAGATGCGGGTTCAGCCAAAACTGAAACTTGTATGTTTTATGAACCAGCCCCCCCTCCCTCTAAATGATGATCCCACCCCCACCCACTTACCTGTTCAAGTTTAAAG
The DNA here is from genome assembly GCA_011800005.2 of Stichodactyla mertensii. Lineage (NCBI taxonomy): Eukaryota > Metazoa > Cnidaria > Anthozoa > Actiniaria > Stichodactylidae > Stichodactyla > Stichodactyla mertensii. Next base: position 11,799 of record JAAAQI020024681.1, on the reverse strand, counting down.
ATATGTTGATTGAAGTAATACTGTAACTTCTCGTTGGCAAAGTTGATGCACAACTGCTCAAAACTGTTGTACAGAAAATCCTCAAAGCCAAAAATATCCAACACACCAATGGAGCACCACTAAGGGCAGGTAAAACAAAGAGAAAAATTGTTAGAATAGGAAATTAGAAGCCATGAAATAAGATTACTTCAAGGCAGACATTGGTGGAGTTCTAGGAAGGTAGACATTGCCTCTCTGTATGACTGAACTACTAACCTAGGACCAAAGGTAGTAGGAGAGGGGTAAGGGTAGAGAGGGGAGTAGGGAGGGGGGAGGGAGGTGTACAGAAGGGGTACTGAGGAGTACAGAGGGGGTACAGAGTGGGGGAGTAGAGGGTGAAGGATTTATTCCTCCTTTGTTATACACATCCTCAAGTACCCAGGGGGGACTCCGGGATAAAGGTATCTGGTGTGCTCGTCAGAAATTTTCAAAACTACCCCTAAAAGATACCAGAAGTCTTTTAAAAAGGGTGTGACTTGGCAATTTTTAACCCCTAAGAGATACCACTAATAAATAAAATTGGATTAAAAGACTGTTGAAAATATTAAGTATTTCTGATATTAAAGTGCCTAAGCTCTGTGTAACTATAAAAACAAACCCCACTGTGAAAAGCAATGAGCTCTCTTTTCGATACCCTAAAAGATACCAGGGAATTCTGAAATTCTAAACTTCAATTTTAACACCCTAACAGATACCAAATTGCTGATTTTTACCCCTAAGAGATACAACGAGCATACCCGATACTTTTACCCCAGAGTCCCCACCCCCCCAGCTCAAGTATTTTACCTCTTTCTGGCTTTGTTGCTTGACAACTAGAACATGGTTAACCTGAAGCACAATCCAGTCAAATAAAGTACCATAGAGAGCTTTAGCCATGGCATCTCTTGTAGCAAGGGCCTAGAAAGAAAACAGGGAACATTTTCTTGCTACAATGATTCTAACTTTATGATATTCAGAATTCCATGGCTATCAGTATCATCATCATCTTTGTCATCGCTGTTGCCAACTGCCAACACGACTGCCACTCTGACAGCGACCACTACCACCCACATCACTACCACCATCATGAGTATTACAGCCCAATAGATTTTTTTAGCTTGGGCATATTGTTTTCCCATTTCAGACCATGTGTCATTCCCTTGAGAATATGATTCTTTGTTTGAGGTTCATCCATATTAATGTATCTTCTCATGCGTTACCAAGAAACAGAGTACCCAAGGGAATGACACATGATCTGAAATGGGTAAACATTACACCCAAAGTTATTTGGTCTATTTCATCAGTATTTCTATAGTATTCTCAAGGCATAGTATACCTCTTGATACTTGTAAGGTACAATGAACTGTTCTCCTCTTGTGATTTGTTTCCTTGTTGTCAATACATCTATTAGTTTTTCTTCTGTCACCTGACACACACAGTACATTCAACATAAATAAATACAGTACAGAAAAACAGAGTGGATTTCTCATGAGTGGGAAATGATACGACATATTTGTACCTGTACTGTAGCAGTACTATACTTTACTGTAGCCATAACTACGCATTCTGATTGAATAATTAACACAAAAACAATGGAAAGCCATTTCAGTGTTATTGTATACCACACTGAGTACATGTAGTAAGTCAGTACTGCATCTTTCCCACTCATGCAATAACCATTCTTATGGAAAGCCATTTCAGTGTTACTGTATACCACACTGAGTACATGTAGTAAGTCAGTACTGCATCTTTCCCACTCATGCAATAACCATTCTTATGGGAAGCCATTTCAGTGTTACTGTATACCACACTGAGTACATGTAGTAAGTCAGTACTGCATCTTTCCCACTCATACAATAACCATTCTTATGGGAAGCCATTTCAGTGTTACTGTATACCACACTGAGTACATGCTGTAAGTCAGTACTGCATCTTTCCCACTCATACAATAACCATTCTTATGGGAAGCCATTTCAGTGTTACTGTATACCGCACTGTGTACATGTAGTAAGTCAGTACTGCATCTTTCCCACTCATGTGAAATCAGCTCCAAAAATCATATAATTAACACTTATTTACTGGGACTGAGGGAAACAGTATGTTTTGTGGTCCCAAGACCGCTGATGTTTCCCGAAGTGGAGCTGAGGGAAACAGCGGTTGAGGGACCACAAAACATACTGCTTTCCTGAGGTCCCAGTAAATAGGTGCTTTATTATCATACCAAGTGAGTCAAAGAGAACAAAAAATTAGAGAAAGAAAAAAGAGTTTTTATTAATATACAACTCTAGAATGATGACTGCGCACTAATGTAGTGGATTCTGGTTTCCGGTTTTGATATTTTTTCAGTCACATGACTTCTGGTTTTGTTATTTCCGGTCCACAACATATTATTGCCCTCCCAGACTTGTTGACAGGGAGACAGTCGAACTTCTTCATGTTCAGGTAATACACTCTCGACCAATAGAAATTGAGGAAAATTGAACTTTGATACTTGGTATATAATAAGATTTACTATTACCTTAATTTACTGGTAATTTACTCAATTTTAGTCTCACTTTACTCACCATTAAAAGCTCCGAAACAATTTTCAACTCTTTTATGTTCTGTACTTCTACTGCATCTTCATCTCCTGGTTTCTATGGCAACCAAAGGGAGTGGTTGTCAGACAAAATGTTCTTGGAGAAATTGTTCCATAGTTGTAAGAAGGAAAAGTATTCCAGGTACTTACTTGAATGAATCGAATATTGCCAATGTGCAGCACTGCTGATAATGCTCTAAATATCCTGAAATGTAAAAATATTAAATGAGAATGAATGAATGAATGAATGAACGAACAAAAAACTGAATGACTGACTGTCTGACTAAGTGTGCAAATGGACTAATTAATGGGGAAAAGGAAGTGGCAGGCTGAATGACAGATGGATCTATAGAAATAAAAATAAACAGAGAGATGAAAACAATGAAAAGAGAAAATTAAAGAAGCATGAGTCTACTGTTCTCTGTTGTCAAGTCCAGGACAATGGTGATTAGTAGAGGCAGAGAGATGAAAAGATATACTTAAGAGATTCTAGAAAATGTTTCAAACCTTAAGCATTTGACTATCATATAATATTCACCTTTCTTGTAAATCAGAACTAAATCCAACCATGTCCATTGACTGTTTGAGGCGCAGATACTCATAGCCCTCATCTATTCCTTCTATAGTATAACATTTACTCTAAAAAGCACAACCATTATCATACGTATCATACGAGTGCAATTCTAGAGGCTCTGTTGCCTGCGATGTTGCTTGCAATAAGGAAACCACACTTTGTGTCTGCCCATGTAACCATAATTGTAGTGGTGTGTAGGGGGGACTCCCTTATAAAAGGGGGGTCCTCGTCATTCCTTTTAGGGTTTGAAATCAGTGTTTTGGTCCTGCTTAGGGTGATAATGACAAGAATGCCCACCACCTGAGTTTTGTGGTCCCTTTTAGGGTATAAGATCAACAACAATGCTTCTTTTCAAAGATTGATTTTATTTTAATCCCTTATAAAAGGACTCCCTTATAAAGAGGGCAGGATTGAGAAACCGAACCAAAATGCTATGTTATTGATTGGTCCCTCTTAGGGATGAAATTTCATCACTGCCACGCCCATCATCTCATAATACAGGTCCCTTTTAGGGGTCATTTTCAGAATTTCCGATGAGGACCCCTGCCCCCTTTTATAAGGGAGTCCCCCCCTGGGAGTTGGTGACATCACTGGCAAAATTGCAGAAGTAGCAATGAGTTCTACTCTTACAGGTGGCAAAATGGTAGGGAACTTGCATTGTGTGTGTCTGAGCCTTAAATTGAAGGTCTCTGAGCAAATAGCCCACTTTCAATATTTTGGTTGAGTCATCACACACAATAAGATCCGAGTCTAGGCTCTGAGAACAATGAAATAATCATAATAATTATTCTTTTGTTTCCCCGGAGCCTCTATCTACATCTTATTAAGTGTGATCACTCAACCAAAATATCAAAAGTAGGCTATTTGAAAACAAAACCAAGAAAAAAGTTTGAAAAAGTGTGTGGGAAGCACTTTCCAATGCAGTTCAATTTGGGAAACAAAAACATAGTATTTTACTGTCTTGAGAATATTTTATTGTTCTGTTCACAGAATTGAACTGTGTTGAGAATTGCCGCAAGGGGCATACCTGGTTAAGGTAGTAATAATCCTGAGGATCTGTAAGGTATAGAGCTTCCTTAAGGTCAGACGGTGCTCCAGACAAAAGGTAATAAAATACATGGTAATTCCTAAATGGAAAAATGCATCACAAAAAATTTGAGAATAAATAGCAAATACGCAAAGTAAAAAAAAGTAAAAATTGCAAAAGTACTACTGTAACTGGACAGCTAACAAACCTTTCCTCTGGAGCTTGCGAAACAATTCTTGATTTTTCAAGTAAATATTTTCGTAACGCAGCACTGTAAAAGAGAAACAAAAGACTGCTTTATAAGGTCTCCCTCAAAATGGAATTGATACAATGGCCTCGTGCCTTCCTCAGACCCTCCCCACCCCTTGGAAATTCCAATCCCCCTCCATGGGGGAGCTATGGATATTTTCTGGTACTACACAATATCCCCTCCTCAGACCCTCCCCACCCCTTGGAAATTCCAATCCCCCTCCATGGGGGAGGTATGCATATTTTCTGGAACTACACAATATACCTTGGAAATTATTCTGAGTAAGTTATTCTGACTTACCCCGATACAGCTCCATCTTCCCTGAACTTTATTTGTGTGAATTTACCAAAGCGACTGGAATTGTTATTGTACGCTGTTTTTGCATTACCAAACGCCTGCAAAAAAACAATGAATTAAGTAACAAATCAAATACAGGAAAGAGTGCTTCATCTGATATCCAAACACCAAGATGTAGGTTTAAAAAAAGAGGCACAGACAAGTTTTTAACAGACTGGATAGAGGATGAAACACAAGTGTTTGATCTAGCTTCTCAAACTGTGAATAATTCTAGGATAAAATCAAAGTGAAAATTGGTCAAATTTTATGCTAATTAAGATCACATATCCAAACCACCATCACAGTAGTGATTTACTTTTTTTTCTCCTTACTAATTATTCATGCATTTAAGAAGAACTATTCAAACATGTTTTACGTCTTGAATAACCTACATAAAACACATCAAAATAAAGCCTAATTAAAACCATGACCAAAGGCCAAAAAATGTGGTTAAGTTACTACTACCAAATAAAGATAGGAATCTCATTTTAGCTTTTAAGCTATTAAAACATGTGGTTTTCATGGTCAGACACCTGAGACATCCTGTAGAATTGATTACCATATCTTAATACCAATTTGTACTAGCAGTAAAAATGCAATCATTCAATATAGACAAGCATGAAGAAATAGTGATTGCTGGATGAGTTATAGACACCTCCATTACAGTACAATATAGTTTTGTATTTCCAAATTTTCTTGATAACACGAGTATAGTTTTGTATGCTAATCAGAAACAACTAATCCTTTGACTACAGAACAGGTCAAAAAAAATATTATTAGTTTTTTACTGGATTTGAACATTAGATTTAAACTAAAATTAAAAATGTAAACTTGGAAGAATCAAGGATGGTGTAGTGGAAGCGCACTCACTGCTAACCTCTGTCGGTCTCGGGTTAAATTCCTGAACTAGGGAACTCCCATTTCATGGGAGCAGAGAATTTGTTGGGTCTCTTCCTTGATTCAAGGGTTTTTCTCCAGGTTCTTAACAGGCTATATTCCAATTTGATCTGTGAGTTAGCCATGCCCTGACTTAGATCAGCCCAGCAGTTGTCTCAGGGTTCAATAAAATTTTATGGTTTTCCCAAGATATTGGGGAACCTCTCCCTATTCCAACCCTATTCCCTGCCCAGGGGGGATCTAAGGGGTTTGTGGGGTTCATCAGTACCCCCTAGATAACAATCAAACTCCCTAAATGACAACTACAAAACCCCTAATTAGAAAATATCAAATAAAAAATAATTTTCTTGAAGTTTTGTATTTACTAAAGTATCAACAGTTTGACCCCCCCTAGCTAAAATTCAACCCCCCACCCCCCCATCCAAAATCCTGACCAATTCCTTGGACGTAACATCAAGCAGATTTCATAAATTTTAAGTAATATATAAAGTATGAGCTGGAGACCTTTATGGGCATTTAAAATGGCGAGCCGCAGGTGAGTCATTTTATGCCCATAAAGGTTGATCGCGAATACTTTATATCACTTATGAAATGTCTAGGACTGTATTTTCATGTTGTATTAACTGATTTTTAAAATGAATTAAGTAATTTTCACCAAGAAAATCCAAGTTAAAATAGAATGCAAGGGAGGACAATTCTTTATCCGATTTAAAGACTCCGACACGGTTATGATTTTCTATTGTGTTTTGCTCATTAATTATTCTTGAATTTTATAAAATCTATAAAATTTTGTGACACACAAGGCAATATACAGTAAATATCAATTGCTGTCAACTTAACACTTGTGCATAAAATATTAAAGTTATTGACCTCATACTTGAAAATTTAAATGCATTTTATCAAACTAAAACTTATTGGGTATCAAGATTATTTTTTTGTGATGTCAAGTAAATTGGTTCTAATGAGAATTACTAAGGAAGATTACAGCTGTTTGAAGAAAATACAGGTTACTGAAAAAATTGATGTTACTTTGAAAACCTGCCAAATGAAAAGTCAACAATGACTCTCTGCTTTTCAACATACATACTGAATATTATCAAGAAGTATAGATACACCAACGTCTTACATAAAATACTAGTGACAAAATTGAATTTTTTTCTTTAAATATCCTAAATTTAATTCCATTATCAACTTTTATAGTGCAACAACAATTTTTCAGAGAAAAATTGTAGGTGATAGAATATTATTATTTTTACCGAGACACAAAGTGTCAAGGTAAACATTCCTAAACTGCTATTCATTGACAGTAAAGAGAATAAAGCCCCATTCACACCAATCTTGTTTAGTTATTAGCATTTCTATTCTACGTACTTCATCGTTTGCCCGCCATCTTTATACAGGGTTAAAACTACCTCCCAAAAGTAGTTTAGTTAAACAAGGTTTGAAACTTGTTTAGTTGGGTGTGCATTCTGTGTAAAGGGTCGCTAGTTTAACTAAACAACTTTTAAACATGTTTAAAGGCTCAGTCTGAATAGGGTATAATTGTTTTAGCATATACCAACTTCACAACCCAACACTTGGATTTGAGAGAAGCTATATCCCAAGCTTGGGAAGTTGATATGGTCTCAATACTCTGAAATAGCAAGCCAATAGAATTGCTCAATCTCACAAGGTTGTGAAGTTGGTATATGCATACTTATTAATATTACTAGCTTGCTACTTCGGCATGAAATCATGTGAATAAACAGAATATATGGTTTTTCATTTTTCTCTGGTCTTTAAAGATAAATTGTTGTCCTTGGTTTATATAAATTATGCATAATTATGATTCTACCAGCTAAAGAATAACACCCCCCACTCCACTCCCAAAAAAACAGATAAATTTTCTAGCAAGCTTACCTGGATCAAGTGGAATATCACCAGGAGCTAGAAAGCCATACTTCTTAATTATTATACAGTATGGCAAGGTAATTTCATGTGCTCTCCTTGGCCAATGTACCTTATTTTTATGTTCACCTTGCCATATAATGAACATCTTACAACCTTGTTTGCTCAGTGCATATGTAAATTATGGAACCTCATTTTTTTACTTTTTCATGGCCTGCACACTACGCACTTGGGCCATAAGGAAGTGGAAGAAAGCTTGGTAAAAGCAAAAAATAAAAAAGTAAAAAGTAAAAAGGGAAAAATAAAAATGTTTTTATTGACCACACCCCTCATATACCAAATGTAAGTTATAAAAAAATTAATTGATAAAAAAATTAATTGATAAAATAAAATTCCTAATATCATGTTGGCCATCCCAAAACAGTAACCTTAAGTTGGTTGGCATGTGCCCTTGTTTAACATAACTCCAAGTATAATTCTTTTATGGTTAACTGCACCCTTAAAGCAGTGGCTAATACGAAAATTCTTTCCCCCTCCCCCTCCCCCCCAGGGAAAATAGCATACTAAGGCACAAACGTAACTTACCTCAAGGACTGGCCCAACTCCGAGAACAGTCTTCTCAATGGTGGTAGCCTGTGATTTACGGCTTAGTGCCGTCAAATGATGCACTATCAGTTTAGTACTCTCCGTCTTCCCTGATCCACTTTCTCCACTAATTACAATACATTGGCTCTTTTTCTCTCTCAACATACGATGAAAAGAAACATCGGCAATGGCAAATATGTGAGGCGGCAATGAACCAAGGTTCTTATTATTGTAGGCAGTAATAAATTTAGGGTTGTAAATGGGGAAAAATCTGAATGGATTAACTGCTAACAGGATTTCTCCTACATAGGTATATATACGTCCTTGTTCAAATCTTTCTTGTAAATGCTTAAGAAGCATGCCCTCATCCAGATTTGGTAGTTCACACAAGTCGTCATCTCCAAGTCGGGATCCCAAATCCAATTGCATGTGGTTCATAGTTCTTATACACTCGTGGCAATCCATCCAATTTTGTCGAAGAGGTTCTACTTTACTTCCCTCTGATTCTGGCGGCTTTTTTTCTCGAATAAAAATCCTATATGAAGTTCTTGCCGAAGGCGTCAGACTTTCCCAAGATTTAGTCAACTGAATTGGAAAATCTGAATCCTGTAGCACTTTCTCTGATTCATGTTCCAATACACTATTTCTGTAACAAACTTCAACCAATTCAAAATTCTCGGAACACTCGCTTATTGCAAGCTTGGAAAGACAAACTTGAATGGCTTCTTGCGAAGTTACAAACTCTCCAACCGATATGGCTGTCGACTGGACTGTGGGACTCAAAAGACCTGGAAAAATTCTCAGAACATGCTGGCTCCCAATATTCATTTTGATAACCACAGTTCTCTAAAAGAAGTAACCCAGACAGACTCTGACCTTTGTGAATCCAAGTTCATTGTTATTAACATTTAAGATTAAAGGTTGTTAATATTTAGACGTTTTTGGTGAAAGGTTTGTGATCTTTTTGTGCAGTCGTCGTTAAAAGACAATTATTCTTGCTTCTGCTGGGTTTGTAAATATTCACCCTTTTTACTACTGAAAATGAAAATGAAATTCATGAAATTATTATGATGTACGACGACACAAAGCACAATATAAAAGACAACACAAAATGTACGAAAACCTCAACAAAATCTTTTCTTTGACAATTTATAAGCCAAATAAGTAAACTTACATTAAATGTAATTGAAAATTTTGATACAAAAATAGAAATAAATAGTTTCTTTACGGTGCTGACCCACTTAATCGGTCAAAATTACTGTATCAAAAATTAGAATTATACAGTTAAGGTTTCTTAAATTCCTACGAAACTGTAGTTTGGTAAGTGGAAAATGTTATCTGTGCCAATAAGCAGCGATACAGCGATTTAATCGATAAGAAAGAATGATTTACAAAACCGCAGACTACGTTCAGAGGATCATAAAAGACTTCGGGTGAAGCTGGTTTGAAGGCAAATACATTTGAACACCCAAACAAAACACGTAAAAAGAGAGTCCTCGAAACCTTCAAGAAACATCAGAATTAACTCTTTTAATTCACAAGAAGCTACATGAACCGTTCTAGATGGTTTCGGGTTTTAATGTACTACTTTGTATCGATTTATTTATTCCGTAAATTTAGTAATTTTAACTTGGAAAAACAATGGAGAATTATCACGCTACATGATCTTTCTACAAGGAATGAATGAAAAAATAAACTTTGCAACTCTTTGAAGGCCCTTGGAAGGTCCAGAAGCACCCACTAAGGATTTATAAGAAAGAGAAGTTGAGTGTTATTGGTTTTAAAGTGAGAATAAGCACATATTTAACGCGAAATTTGGTGAATTCTTCCACATACAAGTCCAAGTTTGACAAGCCATTATTTTCAAATACAAACCTTTTATCTGAAGTATTTATCAACCTAGGTCTCTTTTATCAACTTATTTTTTATCCATTCCCTCTGTGAGGCTGTAGAGCTTCAATACAGACAGCAATAAGGAGTTCTTCGGCATTAAAAAAGTCAAGGAAATACAGAGAAACCCGATATGATTTTCCAATGTACCGGAAACTACGCCACCAAGTCGGGGGTCATCGCCCAAAACGGCATGCGCAAACATTGATCTTGTAAAATGTAATAAAAATTTTCCTAAAATTAAACCCATTGAGACTACCATAATCCTCAATCTTATTTAATAATTTTGGTATCATTTCTTAGAGCATTTATTCCTTCATAGCTGGTATTAATTTCAAAGCTGGAAGAGTTGTAGTTGTTTTTTAAAATGAATTTTTTTGGAAGGCATTCCTAAAACCGCCAACTCTGTGCTGTCACACCTTACAAATGTCTGTGAACTCGGTGACCTCATCACATGGCAAGCTATGACGTTGTTTATTGTTATCGCGGACTTTCTGTTAGATTTAAGGGCTTTAATTGAGAGATTTAGTTATGATAAAAAAATTTTTCCCGCGGAAATACCATGATGAAGCTAAGGATTGGATAGTATCGAAAGACATGGCCTGGAGTCGTCAAAATATATACAACATCTTTTTGTGGCGGGCAAACACAGCAAGACACCATATTTTTGACGGCATGCTAGCATACTTAATAATTTCTGAAGGATTTCTGGAGCATAATTCTGTTTTGGCATATTTTCTCGAAGACCATTTACTTTGTCAGTTATCTTAAAACACAAAGAATATATTTGACTTTTCTTTTTAGTGCACTTCTTTTTCTCAACTGTTTCAGACTACATATTTTGCCAATTCATGGCCGGAATTTATCCAAATAGGTCGAGCGAGTCAGATCATTTTTGGCAAAAATAGAAATGAAGCATTTCCAATTATTTTTTGTATGCAATGAGACACTTGAACTTTTCGTAAAGGACGTTTAGCGGGGTCAAAACCGACCTGATAAGCGTGTTAATCGATTGGACACACGGAGGATCAGGTCCGGATCAGTAATCGTCTTTGGGATAAAAGCTGGCGCCGAGATGGTGGTGTCTACTCGTCCCCCTTCCCATCCACACACCCACACACCCACACACCCACGCACACACCCATGACTCAATAGTAATGTCAATAAATGCAGTTTATAATATAACAATATCAAGATAAAAGTATACCAAATATCAATAATATTAGTAGTAGGTAATGAACAATTATAATGACAATACTATAAGGACCTCCACAGACTAGGCCTTTTTTTTATCGATAACTGTTTAGTTATCGATCATAAAAAGCTATCGACAACTAAAAGCCCAGTCTGTGGAAGAAGTCATCGATAACAAATTGTGAAAATGCAAGTTATCGATAACTAACTGAGTTTTCCTTTTCAAAAAGGAAAACTCATTTAGTTAACGCACAAATTTTGTTGTTGACAATTCGTTTTTCCAGTCTGTGAAAGAGTTGTTGATGTGTTGTTGATAACAATGGTAATATTGCTAGTTACTAGGCTCTTCTTCCGACACAAGAAGTTATCGATGATTGTTTTGATGTGTGAAAACCGTCTATCGCACGCAGATAATAACCGACTCATTTTAGATGTCGAATAGTTACAGTTATCGATAACGAACGGCCTAGTCTGTGGAGGCCCTAAATGATGATGATAATAATAATAATAATAATAATAATAATAATAATAATAATAATAATAATAATAATAATAATAATAAT